>APFE031056159.1:27281-80849 GCA_000404065.3 Pinus taeda | reverse complement strand
GGCCCACAGGCTATTTTTGGCGCAAGTCTATTTTTAGACTATGTCTATTTTTAGACATATGGATCATGTCTATGGATTGCAGGTTGCTGTTTATGGATGATTGATCAAGTTGGAAAAAATAGATGGACTTCTATTTTTTAGATCACAGCGGAGTGACTGCTAGATCACAGCGGAGTGACTGCTCAGTCTAAATATAGAACAGTCAAATATTATTAGCTCATAATAATATTTAGACTATAAACTTTGTCTTATTCTCTTGGAGCACTTCAGGATGAGCTACGAATGTGGTACATGCAGATTCCAAAAGGAAATACGTGGTTAGCTATGGGATGAATAATATTTGCATGCAAGACTTCAGTTAGAACTCAAGTGAGTTGAGTTTAGTGGACTGGAGGTGCAGTTGATGGAGTTGTGTTCAGTTTAGCTTTGTTAAACTCGTTGTATTTAGTCTAACTGGTAAATAGACTAGAGATGAGTTGGGTGAATTAGTTATTAATTAATTCACAAGTTATTAACTCATAATACAACTAATGAATACATCAGTTAACTTAGTTGCATGTCAGTGCATGTTCAGTTGAACAGGGACAGGTGGTAGAGGATCAGATTGCTATCAGTTGTGACTATAACTGTGGATGATGATTTGCACAATCAAAGGTATTGAGTATGCCAATGAGGATTGCGTGGTATATCCAAGGGAAATACGAATTTGGATCATTCATTCATCAGTATTCTCATGCAGGATTGCGCAGAAGAGGCAGGCAAGCAGCAGAAGAGATTTGGAGATCAGATCTGAGTTGTATTGTGTGTAACAGAGGTGGAGATACTTGTGAGAAGTATTATGCTGTGTAGTGTTACATGACTCAATCATTAATATATAGATAGTTGGGGTTTTTAGCGAGATGCTTTCCCCGGGATACATACTTTGTTAATGTGTGAATGCTCTTGATGTTTTATTGTTATTGATGCTGCTATATTGATGATCAACGTAGAGGAGCTTATGTATTGTGTATGTTTTCCGCAATAGTACATGATCAGGATAATCTCTGTTGAATATGTGTTAAATTATTCAAAATTTCTACATGGTATCAGAGCTGGTTGATTTGCAGAAGAGATTTCTACAGGATATCAAAGCGAGGATTGATCATCAGATCTATTATTCAGGAAGTGTCTACGTTTTATTTCTTCAGGCAGAGTCTGTAATCGGGCCAGGTATCCTCTGGATTCATCCTTCTTTTGGAAGGTGAGATATCCGGTGAATGCACATACAGTCGATCTCTGTACAAGAAATACTTCGTTCTCACGAATTTTAGATCGGAAGCAGTTGAGTTTTTTGAGCTGGTGGAATGGCGCTCAAGGATAAAACTCAGAAACATTAAGTGTGAGAATGGTGACAGTATTCCAAAGTATCTCACGAAGTTCACTCAGTGTCGAGATGAGCTGGGAAGTGTGGGGTTACTGTCGATGATGAGGACTTGGTGAGCTTGGCTCTCTTTGGTCTTCCGAAGAGTTGGCATTCCTATCAGGACTCTGTCAATGGTCGGGAGAAGTTGCCAGGATGGGAAAGACTATGGTCAGATCTTGTGTAGGAGGAGATCAGGCAAAGCACTAGAGATAGTTCTTCATCTATGCATGATGAGGAGAACTATGCCTTAGCGAGTAAGGCGAAGAAGGGGAAGGGTAAGGTTTCTCTTTCCGAATCCAGTTCTTCCAATGATGGGAAGAAGGTTGACAAGTCGAAGGTGAGATGCTTTCGTTTTCATGAGTTGGGCCATTATGCTACTAATTGCCCAAAGAAGAAGTCCAAGAAGGGATCCGAGGAAGGATCTGAAGGTGAGGCACTTGCTTCACAGTTTGAGTTGGATTTCACACTCTTCGCATGCATGGTTTCATCCATGATGGGAAGTGGTTGGTTTCTTGACAGTGGAGCCTCTTTCCACATGACCGGTGACAAAAGTTTGTTCAGTACTTTGGAGGAGAAAGATCTCCAGATACTCATAGGGATGGGTAATGATGAGAAGCATAGTATCTCAGGTGTAGGCACGGTTATTTTTCAGAGGGAGCATGGAGCTCACCTTACCTTGACCGATGTCAAGTATGTACCAGGACTGAAGAGAAACTTGGTGTCAATTGCGATGCTAGAAGACAGAGGCTATGATGTAGTCTTCAGAGACGGAAAGGTTTTCCTTAGACACATCATCACTAGACAGGTGAAGTAGGTTGGTTCACGGGTCAAGAACCTGTATGCTCTTGAGGTTCAAGATGCATGCAAAGCCTTGAGTAGCAAGGAAACTGATGGATACTTGGTGGTTGAGAGGGAGGGTATATTACCTCTCAACATGTAGAGCTAGAAGAAGTCTCAGAGAATGGTGGAGGAGCCACGATTGGTGCAACAGCTTTAGGAGGTTGTGGAGCAACCACAACTGGGGAAGCTGAGAGGAGATCGAGTAGAGACATATACTCATGCAGAGACCTCCAGTAGGGGGAAACTTCGAGCCAGGTGGGTTGAGGGATCACATGCAGCCATACCTCCAAGTAGGAGGTGGGGCGATATAGAGTGATTGTCCCAAGGAGGAGGGGCAAGATCCTTGAGGTACCCAACCTCTTGGATGAGATCTTGCTACAGGAGCCCCAATGTGGAGTAGAAGGAACTAACTGATTGGGTAGAGACAGATGCGAATGGAGCAACAGAGAGAGTGACAGTGTAGGGAATCCCAGGACAGCGCATAGCTAGCAGGCTGCAGCAACGTGAGAGGCACAAGTGTTTTGCACAGTGCTAGGTGGCACAGAGAGGTGTGCAATGGTGCGAGATGCATGGATATGTTGTAGTATCGCAGATGTCAGAGAGGGAGTGCTTGTCAGCAGCAGGTAGAGCTTCAGCATCAGAATATGTTCCTAGCCCAACAGAGGGGTCAGTTGGGAGTGTTTTTGTTCCAAGTGTTGTTGGAGTAAGTGGACCGGGTAGATGTGTTGCATGCAGAACATTCCAGAGTTACAGGATAGGGGTTGAAGATAATCCATATCTTGTTGAGAGGGAGTGTTTAAAATGCAACAAGATGATGGAGCTTTGTGAAAAGAAGTCGCCTTCACTAAGTGTGCCCGCAGGCTACTTTTGGCGCAAAGTCTATTTTTAGACTATGTCTATTTTTAGACATATGGATCATAGTCTATGAGTTGCAGGATGCTATTTGTGGATGATTGGTCATGTTGGTAAAAATAGATGGACCTCTATTTTTAGACATATGGGCGGAGTCTATTTTTAGACTGCCAGGCTAAAAATAGAACAGTCGAATCTTATTAGCTCTTAATAATATTTGGACTATAAACATTATCTTATTCTCTTGCAGCACTTCAGTTCAAGCTACAGATGTGGCACATGCAATTGCTAGAAGGAAATATGCTTTTCTTATGGGTTACTTGAGCTATTGCATGAAGGACTTCAGTTAGAACTGAAGTGATTGAGTTTGGTGGAGTTGAATGAGGAGTTGATGGAGTTGTGTTTAGTTTGACTTAGTTGAACTAGTTGTATTTAGTCTAACTAGCAAATACACTAGTAATGAGTGATGTGAATTAGTTATTAATTAATTCACTAATTATTAACTCATGAATCAACTGAGGAATACATCAGTTAACTCAGTGCATGGACAGTTCAGTGGAGACAAGTGTTAGAAATGAGTGAAAGGGCAAGACAGCAGTGAGTTGTGACTGTAGTTGTGCATGAGATTTTCACAATCAATGGATTTAGTATTGCCAATGAGGATTGCATGGTCTAGGCAAAGGGAATACAAATTTGGAGCTGATTCTTCATTCTATTCTCATGCAGGATTGTGCAGTGGAGGCAGGCAAGCAGCGGAGGAGATTTGAACTTGTGATTGATTCAGATCTGAGCTAGTTTGTGTGTAACAGGTGGACATAGTACTGAGTACTTGTGAGGAGTATTGTACTATGTATTGTTACATGTTCTCAATCAATATAATATACGAAAAAGTTGGGGGTTTTCAGCTGTATGCTTTCCCCGTGATATACTGTGTTGATATGTGTGGTTGATGCTTCAATGTGTGCATGTGATTGTTTCTTTAATTCCACAAATTGATGATCAACGTAGAGGAGGTTATGTATTATGCATGATTCCACAAATAGTGTATAATCAGGATAATCTCTGTAAATAAGTGTCATATTATTCAAAATTTCTACACGGGGTAAGCAAGGGAGAAGTGGCAAAGATCTGTCAAAGGGGAGAGGAAACAAGCAAGGAGCCAAGCGAAAAACTGAGGTTGGTACTCTCTGCTTCTCTCTCATCTACTTCTCATTAAGGAAAACGCAAGTGACTTTAGTTTGCTTGTTTCTAAGATAGCTACCCGTCTTAGTGGGACTAACAGCTCTGAATAGACACTAGATTTCCCGATAACAATGGGCCATGAGATTTTTCTCAATTCCAGAGATATGCCCGATGGAAGATATAAATCTCTACCTTGTGGTCCAAAACCTCAAAATGGTTGATGTGGCATCTTATCATTAGCTGGAAAATTCAAAGTCAAAGATGTCTTCTTATTAAACAACAAATTAAATATTTTTGGTTAATACATTTTGTTGAGGGCATCAAGATTTTAATTAAAAGTGAATGTTGAAGTCGACCTAAAGGGATCAAAGATTTTGGCTCCAAAATAAAAATAAATAAAATAAAAATAAAAATAAAATAAAAAAAAAAATAAAAAAAAATAAAATAAAAATAAAAAATAAAAAAATCCCTCCAAAGTAATTCAAGTCCTCTCCCCTAAATGATATGTCCTAAAACTATATAAATATCTTATCAGCTTCTCAATCGTGTATGATTTGTACACTCATCTTAAGGAAGCAAGTTCTAAAATAACTTGTGGCCAGGGGTACTCAAAGAAGAACATGAAGTGATCGATGTTTATGGTTAAGGCCCATTCTTTTTCCATAAGGATTTGTTGGTATTAATTTACCCTTATTGTACATATCTACTGGTATGTATAATGTTCAATGCTAATCAAGTGATCTATCTTCTGTGTCTAAATGGGGTACTAGAAATCTTGAAGGGTGGTTGATTCTATGTTTGAATTATTTTTTGGTTTATGATTAAGGAAATGGATATTCATTGGGGCTTAATATTATGATTGCAGACAATTTGATACATCAATATTAGAAGGAAGATTCGTTAGCTCTCCAACACATGGATTGTATGCATATCAAATGAAGGACATATTATGCAATTGATTTCTAAGATTTGACCTGGCACATTCAAGTAAATTTGAAGTTTATATGTGGATATTTGATTGGGAGTTAAATGTTATATTTCTTGGTTCTGGGATTCATTGTTTTTGTATCTTTTGGATTTGCTTGAGCCTGCGACATTATACATTTGAGGCATAAAACTCACTCTCAGAATATTTCTCTCTGTGCATTTAAGGAGCACATTTAGGTGGGATTTATGTGAAATTAATCTACATTATTTGAAATTCTCATCGGTCTTCATCTAAGGATATACACTAATCATTTTGAGAAAATTTCTAAAGCACCTTAAGATTAGGACAAGATTTGTAGTGCGATATTTTTTTTTTCTTGATCTTGTTGAGCCTGATTATCTCTAGCTTCCGCACAAACAATTTTTGATGCATTTATGAATCATGCTCATCTAAAATTGCTCAACCTCATCTATATCAATGAACCTTGAGGTTGGTTTGCCCTATGTTGCTAGATTTACGGTTTGTCAAATGCATTTTCTTGAAGAATGTCCATAACTTGATGCCTGGGGCTTCTTCTTTTAAGGTATTGAAGGCTACATGGTCCCTAAAGCATTGAATTTTAGTGATTGAACGAATTCAAAACCTAAACTAGCATTTTTTTCCTTTCTATTGCCCTAATCAATAATTCAAGGTTTTGGTATTAACATGTCTTCCTTGCATGACTTTGAAAGATTTTCTTTCGGTAATTTGTTGGGGTTTTATTTTTTCAATCTCATCCCAAACATTAAAACCTTGGTAAAACTGGCTTTAAGAAACATATTATAGTATATTTGATAATTGGCTTGTTAAAGTATCTGTTCTAAAATTTTCTCAAAGGGATGTAGTAGTGGTTGGCTAAATTTTTAGTTAATGATTAATTGGCTTTACATATTCTAAGTTTTACTACCTCAGGCTTTGAGAATAATTCCAACAATCATTAGTAAAGGATGTCATTAGTTTGAAGTCTTTCTCCTTTTCAAAGAATCCTTGATTTATGGAAAAAATATGAAGCATTTGATTAATAATCTTACTAGTGAGGGTACAAGAGTAAAGTCCTATCATCATTGTTGCAATATCAGCTTGAAGAAAATTAGTCAAAGGAAGATATATCAGGTTTAGTGGCAAAGGAATGAATGCCTTCAGGTTTACTACTGGAAATATCTATAGGTTGTTGAAGTTTTGACGCTCTTTCATTTAAAATATATCATATATTTCTCATAGATGATGGCATCCAAACACTAAGGGCTTGTTTGTTACATATGAAGATTGAGCAGAGTTGACTAATTGATTTATAGCCAAACAAGTTTAAGAATATTTCTTGAGCTACTAGATGTTTATAGTGATGTAATGATATGTATATGCGTACTATAGTTGATGACCTTACTGCGACCATGAGGATGAAGGAAGCATATATTGAATGCTATTGTTGATGTTTTACAAAGATACTTTAATATTGTTGAGTAAGTGTTTTTGTATTCAGTGAAGTTTCAAATAATATGATCGCCAATGTATTACTACTTTGTGAGTAAAGTGTGTCATTTAGTGTGTTGGTTTGATAACCAAATTCATATATGTAAAGATATTTGCTTAGAATAGAGTTGTTTAATTCTAAAGCACTAATTATAAACTCTAGATTGAGCGTAGTTTCTAGTTAGCAGTGGATTTTATCTTATTCCTACATAATCTTGTGACAAATTTATTAAGAGTGACCTTGATGAATGATAGTGACAGTGATCTACTTGACATTGACAGTGACCGTGTTTCATGACAACGACTTTGTTACATAATAGTTACGTTGATGTACGATAGTAACAGTGACCTTGATGAATGACAGTGACAATGACCTTGTATGGAAGGATGACAATGACCTTGAGGAATATTAATATGGAAGTGACTTTTATGTATTAATGTGTTCTCATGTCTCTATTTGACAGTGTGATGCATGGTAGTGACACTATGATAGTGACATATGGGTTATAATAGTGTGATGTATGGTAGTGTTACTCATACCATTTTGAGTAGAGAATTGAGGTTGAATGACTGAGTTAATATGTAGTAAGTGTTGAGTTAAAGTGCAACAATGGAAGTAATAACAACAATAGAAACAATGGTAGTAGTAGAAATTAGCAACAATGGAAGAAATAGTGGCTTTGGAAACAAACATTGAGGAGTGAAGTAGATTGGAGCAACAAGAAGTGTGGATCAACAATAGAGAAGAGGATTTGTGTAATAGTGGATGAAGATAATTATAGAGTGACAAAAGGATTAAAGTAGAAATTGCATTGGTATTTTGGAGTGAAAATAGTAGTAATGGTGATTGGATGATTAGTTGATTGAAGGGAGACTGAGAACTCCCATAGACTGAGTCTGCAAATATCTTCAGACTTGGGGAGTATTTTACTTCCTTCTAGTTCTACTGGTAAAGTTGTATGTAACCATATATAATGAAGAGATTTTGTTGAGACAAATATTTTTGTACTATCTATATGATATATGATGATGATTTTTCATGTTTGTTTTGTTGCTCTGAGTAT
Organism: Pinus taeda; assembly: GCA_000404065.3. Lineage (NCBI taxonomy): Eukaryota > Viridiplantae > Streptophyta > Pinopsida > Pinales > Pinaceae > Pinus > Pinus taeda. The sequence continues at coordinate 73,072 of APFE031056159.1, read as the reverse complement.
TTAAAAGAAGATAACCAATTGTAAAATTTTTAGGAAATATTGATTCACCCCCGCCTCAGTATTTCCTAGACTTGTAACATTTAATGTCAGGCCTGAATGGTGGAGAAAACGACATATATCTTCTTTTGGAAAATTCATTTTGAATATTGTATTGTGATCCTACAAACTAGTTTATAAGGTGTTGGGCGATTTAATTGTAAGCTAAATCCCTGCCATTAATTATCGACCCAGTGTTCATAGAACTAACAAGGTATATTTGTACTATATGTACTAGATGGTTATTTATTAGAATAGATCAATCTAATGCAATTAAAAATAACTAAAAAGTTAATTAAATCAATCCAATCCAAACCAAACCAAATATAAAGAAATTGAAATCACACTTGCACAAAGGAAATCACATTTGCTTGAAATTGAAATCACACTTACATAAATGAAATCACCCCACACTTGCATAAATGAAATCACACTTGTAGAATTGAAATCACACCAAACTTGCATAAATGACACCAAACTTGCAGAATTGAAAGAACACCACACTTGCATAAATGAAATCACACTTGTAGAAATGAAATCACACTCGCTGGAAAGTAAATCACACCCGTTGAAATGAAATCACACTTACTGAAAGTAAAAACACACTTGGATGAAAACAAATGAAATAAATACTATGTTACCAATATGTACAAAGGTGTGCAAAATTGGGGGTCCTCCATTCCTCAACAAGCATAATGAATCAACTATCACATCTTGAAGATCAAAGTGGTAGTATGTATTTCATAAAAATCAAGTTACAAGATATCACAAGATTTTTTTATCCTCAATTTGCAAATTACACTTGGAACTTGGAACCTCCAACTAGAAACTAGAAACTAACACTAACACTCACAACTTATAACTTGCATCTAACAACTAACAACCCTTTGTATGAAGGGTGCACTCCTATTTATACAAAAAATGAGGATAACTATACAATAAATATAGATCCTTAGATATCTCTGAAATCCACATTTATCTCTTGTGGTTACAACCAATCTCCTAAAAATGTAAGATACAAATCCTCTCAAAATCCTCTTATCAATGATTCTTCTCCTTTTGATGTGCATAGTTAATGATCCACATCTTCTACAATTATTCCACAAATCCTCGTGAGATGGAATTTGAAATTCGAATTTGTGGTTGCATGGCCAAGTAGGACCTTTCTAGAATCTCCAAGTAGGCCTACAATATCACAAAACTCATAACACTTTTAGATATATATGAAAATATATTAATTTCCTAACATTTAATCACAAATTCACTTATAATACTTAAAATCAATGACTTGGAAAATAATAGTGATAAACCCATGAAATTATGAAAATGGTTACTTAATGTAAGGTTATGGGGCCATAGAGTAATGGAATGAGGGTAAAATGATGGAATTGAAGGTGAAAGTGGATGACATTTTGGAGACTCAACATACCCCCCAACTGAAGATGTTGCATGTCCTCATGCAACTATTGCATGATTCACTTGATCATAAGGTTATATCGTCTTGAAATTTTTTTCTTCTTCATGAGCTTTGGCTTTGTATTGATTCTCTTTTAAACTTTGCACAATCATATCATTTGACAGTTGATTCTTTTTGCAAAGTGTACTTTGAAATACATTTGATTGCAACGATAGATTTTAGGGGTGGTTCTGATGTGCACACAAAAATTTATGTGTATTGTTTCTTGTGTAACAATATATATATATATATATATATTTTGCATTAAAATACTTGAAAACATTGAGAATTCCTTTTTAAGTCTCATGGTAACTATCAACGATTTAATGTTCTCATAAATTGATCATTGCAAAACATATAAACTTTTTGAATCAAAATGAAATAATAGTTTATTTGGGAAAAATATCTTGGTTAGTATGAAATGAAATGTGGCATGTGGCATGAAATATGAATATCCCTTCCCCCCTAACTTAAGGTATTTTCATTTTTATTGCAAATGATAAAGGGATATGAATGTGGTGAATGATTTTCCAAAATCACAATTTTAGCATTTAAGGAATTACATGATTAAAAATTAGAAAATTACATACCTTCACCTACCTGAAAAGTGAAAAAGCTATGTATATCAAAGAGTGCGGTTGTTGCCCTTGGATCATGGAATATGAAGTAAAATAATTTGATCTTGTTTCTTCTTTCTCATGGTTGTATGAATTGAGGATGAGACTGGAATCTTTATTGCTACTGTTATTGAATTGAGTCATGTTACAAACTATTGAAATCACATGGTCTTCACTCATTCCCACTCAGTGGAATAATTCTTATCTATGTGAATGGATGTGTCGATGTCAAACATAGAAAGAAATTTTTGGATTACTGGTCATTAATGAATGCCATTAACCAACACGAGACTACTGACCATTAATTTCAATGAGAGTCGATGCCTAAGTACATCTTTACTAGGTACAAATAGATGTGTCATAGTCAAGTCACCTAGAAGATCCAACAAACAGGGGATATTGATGTATTCCCATTGTTTATTGGTGAGAGAAATTTCCATTAAGGCATGCAAGCTTCAAGGTACTTGAAAGATCTCTAGTTTTGATCCTAGATGATGTATCAGAGTCGATGGGTCAAAACTTGTTAGAAGGAAGGCCTTAGTGAATCATCCATCATCTAACATGAGTATGAAATAATAATTTGAAGAACTATAGATGGAAAATTTTCATTGAATCAAGGTTTATTTGATGGGAAGGAAATGGAAAATGGAATGATTCAACTTTCTAAGGGAGTTGAATGACTTTATTTTTGGGTTAAGCGTGAGTGAAAATTGGGTAGGAAAATATGAATATTGCAAAGGGAAATGAGTTTTTGGTAGTAGGGAGATGGAAAATTATGGATTGACTATAGGTTTAAAATGTGTAGCAATGGTAAAATTGGTATCTGTTCAATAGCAATAGTGTAATGGATATGATTTGACATTGAATGATCATGCTCTTTGGAAACTTGGTCTTTAAAAAGGTACTCATGCATATGGTGCTCTTCTTTAATCATCTTGGAACTTGGAAAAACTTAGCAATTTTTGCAATAAAATATAAGACTATCAAAAGAGGGAGGTGATTAGTCCCTCTTCATTTGATATATACACAAAAAAATAAGAAATAATACCAATAAAACAAATTCAAGAACGAAAAATCAAATTCACTTTTACCTTATCAATACCATGGATCACCTGTAATTTTTTTGTTGGTGACTTCTTCATTGCATTTCTAACAAATTTTGAGCTTGAGACCTCTTCTCCACACACTTAATGCTTCATCAATAGACCAAAAACCAAATTTCCATAAGCTCCTCAATTGTGTCAATTCTGCAGCTACCAAAAATATGGATCGTTGCATCGCCTTATCATTTTTACAACTTGCAATTAGACTCAGATGGTGGTTTTGTTTTCTAGTTTTTATGAAAGATGAGGCTTGTAACTGTGTTTTTATTTTTTTCTAGCACTCCACCCTTTTCCATGATCTCGTGGATCAAGAAAATGCTCAAAATTCAAAAATTTTGGATTAGCTTGAAACTAATGCCAAAGCGTAGATCTCATCTCTCTGAATCCAACAAACTTTGTTTCACTTAAATATGACTTTGGATGCTCCTGAAATCGCGTTCTAATTGTTTTTTGAAACAACTAAAGAATGATTTTTTGAGTTGTAGGAATGCCCAGTGAGCAATCCATACACTGAATGGGTGATGAAATTGGCTCTATTTGATTGATATTTAATTGGCCAATGAGGGTTGACATGTGGCACTATTTAATAATTGAAATGTGTTAATTTTTTATTGGTTTTGGTTTTTTTTGGTGGCCCAACAAGTGAGTGCCATGTGGACCAACCAATGGTTGCCACGTGGCATCCTCTTGGTGGCCAAAATTTTGTGTAGGGTTGAACAAACCTCCATGGGAATAAAAACCAAGACCCAATGATAACTAAGAAAGCTTCTTACCAACCCACCTACATTGTTAATTGTTAACAATAGTCTGCAAACCTTTATTTAACTTTCAATGGCACGCATTTGGGGAAAGGAGCCAGGGCTAAGCCCTAGCCCCTGATCATATGACCCTCCATATGACCACGGGTGTGGAGAACCTGGGGTGATTTTAATTGTCCTACAATTTCGACCGTCGATCGGGAAGGACAGATTTGCACACTATTCTCGTTTTCTAGGCGCACAAGTCGGGTTTGTGTTGAATTGTAGGCTTATTAACAACATAATTGGGCAAAACTTAAAACAATGATATCTTTCTCAATTTTTGGCCAAATGAGGTGCAGAAAGAATCAAATCAGGTTTTTTTGACAGTGCTGGATCTATTGGAAGTTTTTTTTTTTTTGTTTGAGCTTTCTAAAATCATGTAATTATACTTTTGATTATGAATTTAGATCTCTTATCCAATTTTTATTGAAAACTTTTAAAACTAACTTTGTTCAATTGTCTTTTTTGATCTTCTAGATTGCAGAGAGTGCAAGAAGAGAGCATACTCAATAATATTGAAACTTTGTATTCATTTGGAATGTGAAATTTAAAAGGCAAAGCAAAAGGAATTGATATCTAACTTCAAATTGTGGCTCTCAAAACTCTTATTCATTCTCCTTCTTCTCAAATATTCCTTCTCTTTCTACATCTTCCTAGAATTAATTAGTGAGCTGGGTGGCTCTTACTGCACCACCAAAAAATAAAATTGCAAATAAAATGAAATCTAACTTAAAAACTTAAAAAAAAACACACATTACCAAACTTGGTCTTATTCATTGATTCTATCCTACTCTACTCTACTAGCATTATAAAATTTCATCAAGTGTATGCATATTTCCAATGTAACCATGTGCATAACAAGAGTGAAAAATATATTCTTGCTTAGTTTTGAAAAATATTCATTAAAACACATCAAAGCATGAAAGACAAGATGTTTTGATAATGCAATTAAGGAGTAAGGAAGAATGGAATATTGATGTGACTTGATCCTTTATTGGAACCATTTTTCAATAAGGTCATGACATTCTTGATTCCTTTCTTGGTTTAGATCACATTGAACATCCTCCTTTATTATTCATTCCTCAATCTTAGATTCTACTCATTTCTCCCCATCAAAAGTATTCCATGATTATTTAGTCTTTTCAACATATTGACAAGAGGAAAAAGAGACTTGAAGACCCTCTTGTGGGGGTGGAGAGATACACAAGTTTCTACATGGAGTTAAAATATACTCTTCCTGAGAGGCAGATATCCCAGATGTTGCTAAGATTATGGAAATTTCTTGGAAGAACATTCTTCAAACTCTTAATTGTCTGTGAATTACTGCAGCTAGTTTATAATTCCTATCATGCACGCAGATCAGTACAATTTTTTGAAAAATAATTGAAATTTAAAATGCAAAATGATTTTAATATGTTTTTAACCATGCATCTAAAAATGAATGAAACTATAATGAGTTGTCTAAAATTTCAAAATAAACACCTATGTATACCTCCTCGACAACGACGCCAAAATGTTGGGTGATTTAATTGTAAGTTAAATCCTTGTCATTAATTGCCAACCCAAGGTTCGTAGAACTGACGACATATACCTGTACTATATGTACTAGGCGGTTATTTATTAGAATAAATTAATATAATGCAATTAAAACTAACTACAAAGTTAATTAAATCAATCCAATCTAAACCAAACCAAATATAAAGAAATTGAAATCACACTTGCATAAAGGAAATCACACTTGCTTGAAATTGAAATCACACTTGCATAAATGAAATCACCACACTTGTGTAAATGAAATCACACTTGAAGAATTGAAATCACACCACACTTGCATAAATGACATCACACTTGCAGAATTTAAATCACACCACACTTGCATAAATGAAATCACACTTTTAGGATTGAAAGCACACTTGCTGGAAAGTAAATCACACATGCTGAAATGAAATCACACTTACTGAAATTAAAATCACACTTGCATGAAAAGAAATGAAATAAATACTGTGTTACCAATATGTACAAAGGTGTGCAAACTTTGGCTGATGGGGGCCCTCCATTCCTCATCAACAACACTTAATCAACTATCACATCTTGAAGATCAAAGTGGTAGTATGTATTTCATAAAAATGAAGTTACAAGATGTCACAAGAATTATTTATCCCCACTTTACAAATTACATCTAGAACTTGGAACCTCCAACTAGCAATTAGCAACTAACACTAACTCTCATAAATTCTAACTTGCATCTAACAAATAACAACCCTTTGTATGAAGGGTGCACTCCTATTTATACAAAAAATGAGGATAACTATGCAATAAATATATATCCTTGGATCTCTCCTAAATCCACAATTATCTCTTGTGGTTACAACCAATATCCTAAAAATGTAAGATACAAATCCTCTCAAAATATTCTCATCCATGATTCTTCTCCTTTGGATGTGCATATTAATGATCCACATCTTCTACAATTATTCCACAAATCCTCATGATTTGGAATTTGAAATTCGAATTTGTGATTGGATGGCCAAGTAGGACCCTTATATAATCTCCAAGTAGGCCTACAATATCACAAAACTCATAACACTTTAAGATATATATATGAAAATATATTAATTTCCTAAAATTGAATCACAAATTTACTTATAGTACTTAAAATCAATGACTTGGAAACTAATAATGACAAACCCATGTAATGATGAAAATGGTTACTTAATGTAAGGTTATGGGGCTATAGAGCTACAGAATGAGGGTAAAATGATGGAAATGAAGGTGAAAGTGGATGACATTTTGGAGACTCAACATAATGTTTTGAAAATTCCTTTGATAGTGAGCCCTCTTATATATTCTACAATCCTTGGCCATATTCCCAATGTTAGAACATGAAAAAAAATAACCATTAAATGTGCTAGGATACCTAGATGTGTTGTCTTGTCTTGTAGATATTCTAAACTCATCCTTCTTTGGAGGCGGTGAAACCTTTTTTTGATTACTTATTAGAGCATCAATGTTTTTAACCTTTTTTTGTCCTTCATTTTGATTTGGCCTTTGAGAGATTATGCTATCAAGATTCTCATCAATCTTTCTCTTTGGTATTTGGAGCTTGTGCCTTTGTCACATGGAGCTTCACCTCCCTCTTTTGACTTCATCTTCAATTTACCCATGTCATTATTCTTCTTTTCATCATTCAACAATTTCTCCTTCCTAAGTTTGTATATTTTAGTTAGGGTATTGTCAATTTATTTTTTATTTTGAGAAATATCTTTATGAAACTTAATTTTTAATACTTCTCTTCTTTATTCTACCTTCTCTACTTATAGTTTTAGAAGATTTAACTTTTTTTCTACTCCGTTAAGATATTGTATTTATTCCTTTGGCCTTTCATTTTCATTTGTGAGCCTACTAATTTATGCTAAAGATGCATATAGTTCCTTTTGTTTTTTATCAAATTTAGTTATGTACCTCTGACTAGATTCCTTTAAATGTCTTTCCATGCCTTTCTCTTTCTTGTTTTCTTCTCGCACTTGGAGTTTTGAGAGAGAAATTTCTTCTTTGAGTGTGCAATATTCCTTCTCTCTGTTCTTCCAATATTTGAAGGCGCTAATTAATGCTTTCTATACATCCCTTTCTTCTTCTTTTTCTTCTTCATTGTCAGATTCTTTGATATGAGGATCTGCTTGATTTGGATGATCACCATCTTGATCTACATGCTTCTTCGAGAAGAGATTATGGAGCCTCTTCCAAAGAATTTTGGTTGTTGACCACTCACCAACTTTGGCTTTTACAGGGTCTGGAAAAGCATCAAGAATTGCCTTCATGGCTATTGTATTGTACATTCTATATTTGTTAGTAGATGTGTCTCTAGAAACAACATATTCCATACATCATATCCATGAGATTTCAGATCAACTACCATTTTAGATTCCCATATCCAATATTTTACTTCATCGAAATGAGGAGCTAGATGATCGAGTTGAATAAATATAAAACTAAAGACTTCCTTTGATTCTTTCAATTTTTTGGCAACTTGCTTCTTTGAATTTCCCATATTTTCCCTCTGAGATATGCCTTCTAGCTATTAAGCTGCAATTGAATGAACCTACTCTAATACTAATTGATGTAAATACTAAGAGGGGGTGAATAAGTATTTCTCTTCAATAATATTTTTAAATTATTATAGAATTATTTATTATTAACATTAGATCAACATAATTCAACATCACATGAACATTAGATGACACCATTCAACAATACACAAACATCAAGAAAATAGACAACAATTTTTTATGTGGAAACCCTTCCGGGTGAAATACCAACGAACGCTTCTTAATATTGTCTTCAATAAAATGTACATCAATATTTTTAGCTCCAACTAAGGGAGGCTCCAACCCCCTGGTTCATAGGTTCCAACCTAAAGGATGCTTCAATGCCCTGGTTTGTCTGCTGCAACTAGAAGGATGCCCCAATGCTTTGGTTTACATGCTCCAAATTGAAGGATGCTCCAACACACCGTTTACTAGCTATAACTAGAAGGATGATCCAACGACTTGTGCAGGATCCAACCTACCTTAGCACTTCGCTACCACCCTAACCAAATATTAGACCAAGTTTCACAATTTTTAGACTAGATCCATCTATGCTCAATATATGTTAAAAAGTGGGGAAGCTATAGGACAGATTTCCCATATAAACCCTAAGTCCCCAAGAGTGAACCTTCATGCCCCAAAGAGAATTTATATTGCCCAAAGGAAACTATGGTTCATTAAAGTGAAAGAGATGGAGAAGATGATCGATGCCCTATGATAAAGTGATGATGAAGAAAATGAAGTGCATGACATGATGCAGAAATAGGAGCCCTACAAGTAGCTAATAGTACCATGATATCCACTAAAGAGAAGATAGTTGTTGTTGGAAACAAGTCCCTAGTTAAGAGGGAGCTTGGACAAGTCCCTTGTTAAAAGGGAGCTTGGGAATGTTCCTTTTTATAGGAATATGTAGATCCTCCCTAGTTGAGAGGGAGAGATAGACACATCATTCTTGTCTTCATGTTATGAAGAAAGAATGGAGGATTGGGTAAGAATCTAAGATTGATTCCAATAATATTTGAGGATGTGGTAGGGAATCCAATAGGAAAGAGTAGTCAAAGAGGAAATTCCTTGAGGATGTGTTATTCCAAGACAAGAATGGTCCTAAAATGACATATCTTGTGAAAATTCAGATGGGGTATGTGCCTTCAGAGACAATTATGAAAAGTGTCTATTAGTTATTGTCTCTCCAACATTGTGCTCTGATCTTGTGGAGAGATAGATATGTTAGTCATGACCTTGTTATGTGACAACTCTAGTTGATATGTTTGAGATACACTGATATAAGGTGATATGATAGCTTATGAGATGGCTTACCAATCTGACTCCTCTTATGAGGATTTCCAAGTGCCATGTATGGATTACAAATACCTCCCTAGTTAAGAGGGAGTGTTGAAATGTGTAACTAGGTTCAGTCTTCATAATGTCTATTGTAATCATGATTTGATATATTTCATATTAAAGAGAAAATAATTTTTTATCGTCATTCTTGATGCATGGGTTTTGTGCTCAAGACAAACTTATTTGTTGATCAAACACCAATTGAGTGCTTCTAGGTTTTTCATAGAGTTATGAAGCTAAAAGAGTCATTGTCATACATGTAAGACCCATTTGGGCAAGCTTTATCTTGTAAACAAAATTTTTGTAAAGTCAAAAGTGTCATAAATATACTCCAAAACCTTATCAAACAAGTTGGCCAACAAGAAGGATTAAATCAACTTCTTGGACAATAATAATAGCTCCTAAGAATTTAATATATAAGGGAACCTCGACTTCATTTGGAGACACATTCAAAGAGAAAGAAAAAAAGTTCGATCTCTTAAACAAAGAAACTAGAAAGGGCCAAAAAAACAAGGAGAAGAAGAAGAGAAGAAAGATCGAATTTTTGGGTCTCTCTCTCTCTCTTTCTTATTAGGGTTTCTAAAGTAGCTACTAGGATAAAATTGCAGAAATTGTTAGGGAAATGGAAGTTATGGAAGAAACTATTGGGGAAGTCAAAGTTGCAGAAGAATTTGTTGGGGAAGTCGAAGTTGCTGGGAAGTCAAAGTTGTTGCTAGTGAAAAATTGTTTGAAGGTTGATGTTGTTGTGTCAAAGTTACTGGAAGTTGCTGGTTTGAAATTGTTGGAAGCTACAAAATCAAAGTAGTTGGAAGAGCTCATTAAGAAGGATAAGTTTGACTTGGTCTTGGAGAGGTCTTAGGTCTTGGAATTCGTCATCTGAACATTCTATAAGAAGAGAAGAATTCTTGTGGGTTTTCCTCTCAAGAGGAGAGGTTTTGGCCTTGGCTTGCAGCCTACATTTTGTGTCCTCTTGTATATTTGATATTCATAGTTTGTTAGATGTTTGATGATAAGAACATAATACTAATCAAGTGAAAGAATAAGCTAATCAAGTTAAGTAAAACTACATCACAAGTAGTTATCAAAGTAAGAGAAATCACCTAATCTAATTCCCCTAGATTTCTCAACAATTTGATCAATGAATATTGGAAGAAATAACCTATATAGAAATGGAGAATGTATCCACCAATATGCTCAGTGGCTAGGAAAAAATGGTCATTAAACCATTGATCCAATGGAGGGAAACAAGACATATTCCTACCATATTGCTCATCTACTTAGAGGGCGGTACTATTCAAGTACCCATCTAAAAAGGTTCATAAAGAGACACCCTATAAAGGAATGATGAATATAATGATGTACCAATTCATCTACTAGAAACAACTATCATTAACTTACATATCCAATAAAGGAGAGTGAGAAAATATATTATTACCATATTATTCATTGAATGGGAGAGTGGTGCTAAACTATAAATCTAAAGAGGTATTGGAAAACATCATGTAGTAAATAGGAGAGAGAAGTACCCACCTAAAATAAGATTAAACATTGTTGAAGTGACTAAGAAGATCCAAAGCCAATCCATTTTTTTGTAAGATATTGGGTATGGCCAAGTAGGCTTTACCACAAGGTGGGTTTATAGATACCAAAGATAAGTGCACCTAAGATACTTGTGAAGCTTAGAAGGAAGCTCTAATATAAAATGACAGTGGGTTTATATATACTCTTTTCCTCACAAAGAAGAGTCATGGCTAAAATATAGAATATAGGTGAATGAAATATAATTGAGAGTTGGTGTGAAAATAACCATCTTAAAAAGAAGGTCATTGATTTCCCAAATAAAGAAGGGAGAAAGTTAATGAATATTAATATCAACAGTCAAGATAGGTCAAACCCTATCCACAACATCCTCACTAAAGATGAACAATAGGCTAGGAAGAGAAAGAATTAGATGAAACCTCCCCCGTAACATTGAATGTGATCCACCTAGTGATCCATCTAATGATAGAACCTCCCATAAATGCCATATGACCAATATTATTATAGTTACTAAAATTAGGAAAAAGGTGTTTGTAGTAGAGATTTGAAAGGAGAAGCCATTAAATTGTGTTGCATATAGGATGTTCTAGAAGGATAAATATTATAGTGTGAGAGATGAAGATCCAGATAATCAAATGGGTCCAATGAAATAACTTGAAAATAATCCGTAGAGTCATCAATAAGGTGGAGTGAGAAGATCACGGGGACATGTGAGTAGAAAAAGTTCATATTTAGATTACACATGAAATGGGTAAAGCTAATAATGTAAGAGGATGGTAGTCATTGGAAACCATTCAAGAAACAAAAAAAAATAGAAAACAATGGTAAAGAAATATCTACCAATAAACATAAATGCAAAAAGCTCCCCTGAAAAACATGTAAAACTAGTTAGAAAGGACAAAGAATAACAAGCACTATGGTAGCTTAGTCCTTGTTAGGAAAATGAGAAAATATATAATGGACAATTAAACTTAATATGACTAAGTACACAGGTAAAGAGTGTTCTTTGTTAAAAGATAACAAAAATAAGAAAAACATTATTTATTCATAAAATTTATAAAGGAGGATTGAAATGTCTATACTAAAAGCAAAAGGGGATTTAAAACTTTTAAAGAGAAGATTTATATGAATATCTATCGATTATAAATTAAGTATTGAAACCCTTGTAACACATCATATTCATACCATAATATATATTAAGTATTGACACCCTTGTAACACACTATATTCATACCATAACATATATATTAGTTATTGATATTGTGCAACTAGTAAATGGTAAAATGTTCTTGTGGTTGAAGTGCCTCTTCATTGGGAGGTCATGACGTTAATTCTCCTCAACAACCTCAAGGTTAGTTTTTCCAGTTTAGTCCACGATGTGATTAATTCTCCTCAACAACCTCAAGGTTAATTTTTCCAGTTTAGTCCACGATGTGATCCCTTTGGGTCGATTTGCCTTGATTTTCTTTTGGAATATATATATCTATAATCTTGATAATATTAAGTGTTTCAAATAGACAAAAATAAATAATTAGAACATATTTTAGCTTTTTCCATAAAGTCATAAGTTTTTTTTCTTTTTTCTTTCTTTTTTATATTTCAATTTAGTGCCTTCTAATTTTGACTTTCTAATTTCTTTCCCTTTTCCTTTAGTTTTTTCTATTTTCAATTAGTTTTGCACTAAAGCTTCCATTCTTTTCACTAATAAAATGATAATAAATAAAAATTTAATATATCACAAGAAAAAAATAAAAATAATTATAATTATAATAAATAAAAAAAAGAATTATAAAAAAAGAATTGTTTAATGTTTTCCATTAACAAATAGGTGAATATATATACTCTAAAGATAACCCATACAAAGTCAAGGATGAGAGACGATGATTTTAAAAATTCTAAATATTAAAAGAAAAAAGAAAAAAACCAAAATTAACACAAATAAATTAACATGACATAATAAAAATCAATTTTTAAGATCATTACCAACTTAAACTACTTTGTTTGTAAGACAAGAAACCCCTCCATATAACTAAAAGTAAACTCGAAATTGTCTTATAAAAATAAGATAGACATTAATCATACAAACAAGATTGTTCTAATTTAAAAATAATGATAACGTTTCATACAAATTTGAACTTAAATTAAAAACAATATAAACATAAGCCTTTGTTATAGTAGAATTTGGAAAACCTTTTATATATGTTACATTAAAATTTGTGTGTTTTTTTTTTAAATATATATTTCAAAATTCAAAGCATATAAAAGTGTAAGAGGGCGATTCTAACATTGTGACTCCTTTATTTTCTCAATGATATATTTTGAAATTCGAATGAATTTATTTGAAAATTTTGATTAAATTATGAAATTTCGATTTATAAAAATGATGAATTTTAATTATTGTATATTTTGATTTGTATAGCTGAAATTTGATGATATAATTTTAACGATATTGTGGTTTTTTGAAATTTAAAATAGATTTTTAAATATATAAATAGATTTAATACTTAAAAAATCCTCAATCAAATTATATAAATTATAAAACTAAAAAATAAAATTTAACAAATTTTACTAAATTAGAAAAAAATAACCTAACAAATCTACTTAAAAAATCAAATTCAAAGAAATCAAACTACTATAATAAAAATAATTAATTAAAAAACAATACCAAAATGTATAAATTACTAAAAGCAACTATACCAGAATTTAAAAATGCCTAAATTTCCAATATAACGTTTCAATGAAATTTTGAAATTTTTTAATAATCTAAATCAATTTAGAATAATAAAAATTATTACACCATCCATCAAACTCTACATAATACATAATAATACCTCACTATTACTGAAATTCCTATGACATAACCCATACATCAAACATCAAACTTTTTGTATTATAATGTAAAACTGGTATCAGATTCTTTTCATATTTGTGATGGGAGAATTAACTGTTGAATAATAAATGGTGTTCTCTGAGTATATGTTTTCAAAATTTTTGGAATTTATTTGGTAGGGATGGGGAAAATAATTTTTGTTAAATTGTGATTTGAACTCATTTTATAAATATTATGAATTAAGAAAATATGAATTTAAAAATAAAAATAATAAAGTTTTGAGTATGTTTAAAAATTGTTTTTGTTTGGTTGAGTTTGTTTAGTTGGGATTTAAGGAAACAGGGTAATGGCCTAAGACCTAGAAGCATCTGACAAGAGTGAAAGCCTGCCCCCTTACAGGTTAACTGTCCAAGACTCAAAGACTGAGAAGCATCTGGCCGGAGTTGAAACCTGTCCCCTTTTCCAGGTTAATTGCCCAAGACCCAAAGGAGTATGTTCAAAAATTGTTTTTGTTTGGTTGAGTTTGTTTAGTTGGGACTTTAGGAAACAGGTTAATAGCCTAAGACCTAGAGGCATCTGGCAAGAGTGAAAGCCTGCCCCCTTACAGGTTAACTGTCCAAGACCCAAAGACCGAGAAGCATCTGGCAGGAGTTGAAGCCTGCCTCCTTTTCCAGGTTAACTGCCTAAGAACCAGAGGCATCTGGTAGGAGTGAAAGACTGTCCTTTATGGACCACAAGTGTGTTATTCTGGGTGGTGTAATTTTCCTTGAATAAGGGTGATGAGCCAACCTGCATAGGTAGGTAGTTTTCCTTGAATAAAAGTGATGAGCCAATCTACATTGGACACATAATTGTCCTCACTACTATTTTGACAACTAAATTATGATAGATTTTCCCACCGTAAAAAAAACAAAAACCATATTAAGAAAATAAGACACTTACTCTCCATCCCCACGATTTCCGTTATTCAAAACAGAGGACGGACGGATAGCTAGTTAAATCATCAATCAGCAAGCAAGCGTGCAGGTTGAGTTGATGGACAAAGAGAAGGTGAGCCCACCTGTCCACACAACATTAAGACAATGATCACAATGAGTTACGCCGGACGCTGTCTCCATCACTGCCAGAATCAGACCAGTACATGCATATATAGTCAACGACTTTGACAATTTCCCATTACCTCTGGCTGGAATAGCTGATGCATTGCAAGAACTCTCAGAACTCAATATTGATGCGCTTCATAATATTGATCTTCGCTAGGCTGATATGTTGTAATTTTTTTTTTAAATTTTGGGCAACTTTTAAGGAAAAGGCAAGGAGACAGGTAATGAAGGAACAGTGATTGATTTGAGTGAGTATGTGATTTGATTGCCTGATAGTATATTATTCCAGGAACCTTAGAGTTGTTTGAAATTCGGTCGGCTAAGGAGGCAGTTTGAGATGATATTTCACCATGTATCTGAAGAGTGTCCCTCAAAACAGTTACACCCTCATGCCCTTTCACGTGATGAGGGTCCTAATTGTTTTCCACTGCCACATCCTGCCATGTCATTTCCTCACTGCCATATTCTTTTCCTTCTCTTGTCACTGCTCTGTGATGTGATTTTTCTTAATCAACGAGAAGACACACAGGCCCCTGGCCAACATGTGAATGCCTTGTTGCAAAAGATATATATACAAATAAAATATCTAACACAGGCCCCTGGCCAACATGTGAATGCCTTGCTGCAAAAGATATATATACAAATAAAATATCTATTGCCTTATTGCTGCAAATATATACCATAAAGCTTCCCTTGCTTTGCTTTCTTATATGTTTTGATCATCTTATATTCATCTTCCATTGTTAAATTCATCTTCTTGTATTCATCTTCCAGTGGTAAATTCAGTTTTCATTCCACCAACAACCACATCTTTCACAATGGAAGTTGAGTCACTTTCATTCTTAATTTCATTTTTCATTCTTCTAACAATCACATCATTGTTAATTTCATTTCTCATCCTACCAGCAATCATTATATTTGTTTTTAAATACCATCATTATTTTAAATACATTTTTATTTAGATTTGTTTTAAAATATATTTATATTTAGATTGCAGATTCAAAATCAATAAATAAAAGTGAAGTGAATTATTTGACTTTACTCTTATCATCAAAATTTTAAATATTTCATAATTATAGTATTATCAAAATTTTGGTTTTTTGTTTGTTTGTTTTTTTTTCAATTTCAATAAAAATATTTTAGAAAAAACCTGGTAATAAATATTATTTTTGAAGGCTTAAATACAACATACATTGTATTCCAATTCAATTCTATCACCAAGGGTGGGATACAAATGGTTATTCAATATTTATTAGTATTATTTTTTTAATTGATATGTGGCATTAAAAAAGTTAGTTTTTAAAAGAGAATTTATAAAGAACTTCCAAATGCATGAATATAGTGATTTTTTAAAATATTATTTTTACAAATAAATAGAGAAATAAATATTGAAAATTTTGATTAAGTAATATCATTTTTAAATCAAGTCAAAGAGTAAATAAAATATTTATCTCTCGAAGATGGAAATTTCCTATTATAATATATGAAATGTATAAGATGTAATTTTCATTCAAAACACAATTGATTTATTCGAACATATTGAAGAATACATCTAATTTGATTTATATTTCCCAAATTTAAATATTAGCATCCCTCCCAATATATGCTTATCAATTAATGCAAGGATCCTCTTTTTCAACAATTTTTATATTCCTAGAGTTGTTAATACTCATCCAACCCCACCTTCTTAGCTAGTTTGTTGAAACCCCCTTCCCCCCACCCAAAATTTAAATATTAGTATCCACTTCTAATATATGTTTACCAAATAATGAAAGTATCATTTTTTTCAACAATTTTTATACTCCTAGAGTTGTTAACACTCATCCAACCCCACCTTCCTCGCTAGTTTGTTGAAAGCCCCCTCTCCCCACCCCCAAATATATACACCTTAGTTTAAAAAAAAAATAACAACTTTAATACCATCGAAAATATTGAATTGCATTTTAAATATTTTTAAACACCCAATTTGAACCCATGTCCTATGATATTGTTTGTCAGTAAATCCCTTACCAATATTTTGTGTAATGATAATGAATGGGGGTTATTTTTAGGTCTTAATAGGTCCCTCCCTTCATGAGTATTTCCCTCCACATTGATCGTATTGGATGCTTCTATATCAAGAACTCCCAAGTAACTTCTTCTATTAGCAAGTTCTTCTACTTGATAACCTAATCAACAATTACTTAAGTCCATAGTTGCTTGATCTATGTTTCAATGACTATTTCAAGTTCCAATACAACTTTCCTTTCCTAATCAAGCTCTCAAAAATAAGTTTGAATTGGGATACTATCTCAAATGTCCTTCTTTAAACAAGAAACATGGAAGATCATATATTCACATGATAAAGGAGACAACTCCAATTTGTAAGCTATATTGTCAATCCTTTGCAACACATTATATGGATCATAGTACTTGGATGCTAATTTATTGTCCCTTTTTGTTGCTTCAGGGAAATTTGTTTCTATGTTTGCATCCTCAAAAGAAAACAATCCCCCATTTCAATGTGCCCTTAATTGTGATATTGTTTTGCTTATTGTCTCATCCTATTTTGTGATATAGTGTTTTCCTTCAGTAGTCTAATGACCCCTTGTCTATGTTGTATGTACACATGAAGAAGAAGGTAATTCCATTATCTAAGTTACACTTTCAATCCTTTACAAAACTTTATAGGACCATAGTACTTGTCACAGTGTCTTTTACTTAATGAACATGTGACATAGAATTCATTCATGGAATATTAAAGAATACCTCTAAAGGCCTCCCAAAATCCTATTTTTTGAACCCCCCTTTCAATACAACTTTCCAATACAACAACCCATCAATTTTATTAGGTAACATTTGTTATTTCCCTCAATACCTATAAACCCATTTGTACCCTAAACCACCCCATAATAATTCATAATAATTATAATTTATTGAATTTATTTTTAACAATTTTAATCCCCCTTTTTTTGAATGAATGTGGCAAGATATTGGTCAACAAAATGAAGTCTCAGTGGTACTTGGGTACTAATTTTTATCCTTTTGTTGCTTAAGGAATATTTTTTTGAATACTTGCATCCTTAGAAACACCCAATCCCCTACTTCAAACTTCTTTTTTATTACGACATTGATGTGCATGTTGTTTCATATTATTTTTGGCTATAGCTAAATTATCCCTCAAGACTTTGATGACCCCTTGTTGTGTTGGATCTCATCCTCCATTTCTTGATATTTGTGTTTCAGTATCACAAGTGATGTCATGGATAGAGGATTACACTCATAAGGATCCTTAAATGGGGACATTTTGCCTAAAATATGGAAGGAATGTGGCATTCTACCAAAGGTAAAAAATTTAGCCATTATGACTATTCATTAGATACAAAGAAATTGAGATATCCTTCTAGACATTTATTCATAATCTCAAATCTCCCATTGGTTTAGGTATGGTGAGAGTATATATGAGCTTGTTTAGTACTTCAACAAGAAAATAATTATATCCAAAAATTACTAGTGATAAGTGGATCTTTGTCACTTACAATAATATTAGGGTTTCCATGTAGCTTCTTGATTGTTTCCATGAATGTTTAAATTCTTGTAGTTGCTTTAAATATATTAGAAAGTTATAAAATAATGGGCATCCTTTGTGAGTCAAACCACCACCACCACAATGACATTATTCCTTTCAAAACATGGTAAACATGTGATTAAATCCATTAAGACCTCATCTCAAAGCCAACTTGGTATGGTTAATGATTTTAGAAGACCTAGGGTCTTGATTGTCTCTCCTTTTTTTTTTTGACAAATGAAACACTCAACCAAAAATTCTTGAAAGTCAATTTTTAGACCTTTCTAGAAAAATTCCTTCATGATATTGTGATAACTTCTTAGAAATCCTTAGTTTCCACCTATATGAGAAGTGTATAGTTCAAAAAATACCACCTATTAGAGTTGGGATGTTTTACATAAATAAAAGTTATCAACAAACTAGAAAGAATCTAATCCAAGTGGATATTGGTGGCCACCCAACTATTCCACTTGGACCCCCACAATAGTTTCTTTTAGTTTTCCAATTTCCTTAATTGTAGCGCAACTTACTATTTTTGGATGTCTTGAACTTTTGGAGTCATTTTGAGGCCCTAAACGATGTTTTTCTTTTTTAAACAAGCTAACATGTCTCATGTTTGGAATCAAAAATTATATTCCTTGGATATATATTTCTAATGAAGTATCGTGCACGTCAAACAAAGTTCATATGCCAAAGTTACGACCCATGGAAGTTGATGTACCAGTTGACCCCAATCGGGCCCATAATTTTGGCGCTTCATCTCCTAAGGTTAGATTTTTGGATGTTTAGGGTTTTCCATTGTTTCTCAATAATAAATAGGCCTTCGAGCCTCATTGTAACACAATTCAGAGGCATGTAGTTGCCACATCTCTTCTCAGAGATAAGCTACCATCATTATAGCTAGTTTATTTCCATTCTATATGTAAGCATATTTCAGTTCTTTGATATTAATGAAATCAAGTTTTATTTATGCTGCATCTTTGTGTTCATATTTATATCTATATTAAGTTGTGTTCCTGCATAAGTCTGGATTAGTGGTATCAAAGCAGTCTCCTCTTTCTCTATTTTTCTTTGCATGTCCCCAATGAGGTCAGGGTATAAGGAGTTAGGGCTCGAAGAGGTTGAATCTTTGAACCACTAGCCTTGCAAACCTCGATGGCCTCCCATGATGGAAGAATCATAAGACAAGGGAGAAGGAGATCCCTTGAAAATATTGCTTGAAGAAGCCCTTGAGCAACAAAGGAATGCGATGATGGAAAAATTTGCCCAGATCCTTCACTAGATGCCCACAGGCAACACATCTTCATCTGCAAGCTACTCTGGAGGCACCACTCCCTTCAAGGTACAAGTCCACTTTGAAATTCCTATATTTGAAGGTTAGATAGATGCAGAGATGTAGATAGGTGGTTAAATCTGTTGGAAGGGTATTTTTTGGTTCATGATTTTTCCAATAGGGAAAAGATTACTTTTTCACTCCTCAAAGTCACCCCCCATGTCAAGGACTGGTGGGAAACCTATGATGAGAAGAAGGACGAGATGGATCCCTCATTGTATTCAATCGCACCCACTTGGAACTATTTCTGAGATGACATTAAGGATTAGTATCACCCTATTGGGAGTTATGAAGATAAGTACATAAAATGGACCACACTGCGGCATCAAAGGGACCAAGACGTGTCGGAGTTCACAAATATTTTTCATACCCTTCACACAAATTGGAGTATCAAGGATTATGAGCAACATCTAGTACTCAAGTACTGTGGTTGTCTACACAAATACATCCAGGATGAGATGGAGTTCCTGGACATCTCCCCACTTGGTGTCACCTACCAATATGTTGCCAAAATCAATCAAAAGTTTAAACAAAATAAGTGAGATTTTGGATCTACAAATCTAAAGGAAGGGAAAGGCACCTCCAAACCCTAGAACAAAGGAAAAATCCAAGGTGGGGCGACCCAAGACAAACTGTCAAATCCACAAGCAAAGAACAACACCATGAAGAGAAAGAAGGACACAGGAAAGTGGTGTGAGTTCCATAAGATCCCCACTCACAAAAAAAGTGAGTGTCAAGCCAAGCAGTCATTGGTGGCCTAGCTGAACGCTTTAGAGTCAAATGCATGTGCCGACTTTGAGTCAAAACCTGACAAGGGGAATGACAAAGGGAAGCAGATTATTGATGCGGAGCCCAACGCCACTATTTCCACCACCAAGATCCAGAATATTGAGCTCGAAGATCTAGAGGAGGGGGAGCGTCTCTTCCACTCACAGATGTGGGTGAAGGGTTTGTTTTTGCAATTCATTTTCGACATCGGGAGCCAAAATAATCTCATTTTAGTGGAGGTCGTGAAGCGGTTGGGCATACCGACCACACCAAACTTGCAATCATACACCATCAGGTGGCTTCACCAAGGACGAGATCTCCACATTAGCCAGTAATGTTGACTTCCCTACAACATCAAGCCCTTCACAAATGAGGTATTGTGTGATTTTTATCATATTAGGTTTGTGATGTATTATTAGGCCAACCATACTTTTGGAAGTGTCATGTTGTGTATGAGTTGAGGCCTCACACTGTTATTATTTCTTTGGGAAATAAGTTATATAGGATACCAAAGGTAGCCCCTCCTACCACCATCTCTTTGATCTCTGCTAAGCAATGCAGTAAGATCATCTCCCAGACCGAGAATTTTTTTATTCTTTCTAATTAATCTCAAAGTAAAGGGAAGATCGTGGCCACATCCATTGTCCTTTGGAAGGGTTCCTCCATGCAGCAAAAGCAGGTGGATAAGGTCGTGGAAAGATACAGGGATATCTACTCCTCCCTTGCACTGTCAGGTCAAGCATTTGATCGATCTGACTCCCAAAGCACCTCTACCCAACGGGTTGATATATCATCGCTCCATTATGGAAA
Source organism: Pinus taeda (assembly GCA_000404065.3). NCBI lineage: Eukaryota > Viridiplantae > Streptophyta > Pinopsida > Pinales > Pinaceae > Pinus > Pinus taeda. Next base: position 51,704 of record APFE031056159.1, on the reverse strand, counting down.
ATGAAGAAATCAAACAAAAAATTTAGGAGTTGCTATAGAAAGGGAACATTTGACCAAGTTCCTCGCCTTGTGGGAGCCTGATTATACTTGTACAAAAGAAGGATGGGACTTGGAGGCTTTGTATTGATTATTAGGAACTAAACAAAATCACTATCAAGAATAGGTATCCAATCCCATGGATTTACGACCTTATAGATCAATTCAAGGGGGCCAAGTATTTCAACAAGATTAATCTGAAGTCTAGCTATCACCAGGTTCCAATAGAGCCCATAGATGTATGGAAGACTGCATTCAAATCCAATGAAGGCCTTTTTGAATGGTTGGTTATGCCCTTTGGGTTGACAAATTCCCTTGCTACTTGTATGAGGCCAATGGATGACATCTTGTGTCACTTCACCAACTCATTCGTGGTTGTTTATCTAGATGATATCCTCATCTTTGGCAAGAGTTGGGAAGAGCACTTGCAACACATTCAATAAGTCCTTCAAACCTTACGATAGCACAAACTATGTGCTAACTTAGAGAAATGCACCTTTGGCATGAGTCAAGTCCAATATCTGGGTTACATCATAAATAAGTGAGGTGTGCATGTGGATCTGACTAAGATCCAAGTGATTTGGGATTGGCCAGCCTTGACCACTCTAATAGAGCTTCGTAGCTTTTTGGGCCTTGCAATTTTTTATTGGAGGTTTGTGTTGAGATTCTCCCATATCACTTGGCCTTTTAGTCGGAATACCAACGGTAGAGTGAAAGAAAAGTTTTCATGGTTCGAGTCTCAACAAAAGGTGTTCATTGAGTTGAAGAACTGCCTATACTTTGCACTAGTACTCACGTTTCTAGACCTACAACAACCATTTGAAATTGAGACAGATGCCTTTGACTATGTTATTGGTTCACTCCTCACCCATCACGAGCATCTAGTGGCCTATCATGGTGAGACACTTTATGATACAATTTAGAATTACCCCCCCATGATAAAGAGATGTATTCTGCCATGTAGGCATGTCAACCATGGAAGCATTACATTCTAGGGAAGGATACATCCATCCACACCAATCACTGACCTCTTTGGTTTATACAGACAGAAGGGAAGTTGCAGAATGATCTCCATCGTAAGTGGTCTACATATCTTCATAATTCCACTTGAACATTAAATACAAAAATGCCAGCACCAATCATGTTGTAGACTGCCTCAACTGGCCCCTAGTTGCAACACTGACTACTATTCTCAACTCTTGTGGCCATGATACCTCTAGATGGATGCAACTGTACAAAATGATCCAGAGTTAGCCTTCACATACTAGATGCTAGTGGATGGAAAGAAAGTTCCTAATTTCCACCTCTAGGACACATTATTATGTTACCTAAGCCACCTTTGTGTTCCATCAAGTGAGTGTGCCAAGATGATTGTTAGGACCCTACATTGTCCCTTTTTGATAATATATTTTGCTATTATGTCATCCTTTTCCAACCCATATTTAAAGTCCATGTTATTACTTTAATCCATTTTTCCAAAGGTATACAATATTTCTTCTCATTACTATACGTTTAATTTATTTTACATATAATTACATTACCTTCATAGTTAATCGTTGAATCGGATAGTCGTTGAAACAATTTATCATTGCAGTCTACGTTGTTGAAATAGACTGAATACTGTAGGGTTATCATTACAGTTTATGTTGCTGAAACAGTTAGAACAATGTGCAAATCCTGTTGCTAAAATAGCCCGTGATTTTCATTTTAGATTCGGCAGAAAAAAAGGAGATCATCGAAGGAGCTACTACACTGGCCGTAATGAATACATTCCAAAGTCAACATTACCATAACCATTGTAACAACATTTTGTTAATGGAAGAATTGATTACCCTATTTCGGCATATTGGGTTAAAGATAGGATTTGTGTAATCAAGTGTAATAGATGTCTCCTCTTTAAAAACAAGAGACATCTACATTAGAGGGACAGACTGCGGGAAGGTCTAGCGGAAGGAAAAGAACTGGAATCTTTTGTAATATGATACATTGGCAGATGAATAAAATATTGTTCTAAACATTCCTTTCTAGTTCCTTTTTCTGGGGAATCTTGTGAGAAGGACAGGCCCACCTTCATCACAAGATTCATCCATTACATTCCTGTAGTGTGTTAAGCGCGTTTTCTATTCATACCTTGTTAAGTTTTGTTTACTGAATATTGCTTATGCCTTATTGCTAAAACTCTGTTTACGAATTGATTGCTGCATTACTTTCTTGAATTCATTCACAGTTAATCAGTGAGTGCTTTGTTGGTAATTGAGTTTACAGAATGAGTTGGTGAGCATAGTAATAAAAAATAGGTGATGAAGATCCCTGCTTGGGGAATAGGGTCCTATTCTCTGTTGCAGCATAGCTAGTCCCTTCCTTTGTAGATTGATTCCTTTTACTAGATTGTTCTTTTTAATGTAATCAAGAATTCTTTGATAATTGTCTGCGATAGATCGTTTTTGCTGTAACTTAGAGGAGAGATTCAGTTTTCTTAAAGCAAGGTGTGATTAGTATATTTATTACTACAACTTTTAATGCCTGAGATTGAGCACATATAGTGTGTAGTTGCCTTTGAAATAAATATACTTCCTTGGGTTGACAATTTATGTAGCACGTAGTTGTTTGAATTAATAAGCAATTAAATTGACCAACATTTTCGCACTGTTGCGGGGAAGGAAATCGTAGATTTCAAAACATTAACGTTTTTCTTTTAGATGTGCAGAATGCATAAGAGGATGCGAGAAAACTAACCCTACAGGTGGCAAGGGCAAAGGAAGAGGAGGAAGAAAAACTTTTATTGATGAGATTATATCAAAAGCTGAAACTTCTCAGAGGCTAAGCTCTCGAAAGTCAAAGATTCAACATTCTATTCAAACAAGCTATGAAATGGAGGAAGTTGTGGGCCCTGAAAAGGTTGAAGAAATAATAGAAGATATTGAGGAACCAGTAGAAGACATTGAGGAACCAGTTGACGACATTGAGGGGCCAACAGAAAACATTGAAGACCGGGCAAGTGCAACATGAGAACAACCAATGGAAGGGAACAATTAAGGACTCTTTGGTGGAGGACAGGTAGGAGGAGAGGGAAGAGATGAGAATTCTCTCTCCACCTTGGGATTTCCTATTGGGGATCTTCCTAGAGGGGCAACTCCCATGAAGAATATCCCACGTTCAACCTTACCTAACTTCCATGGTTTATCTTTTGAAGATCCTAATGAGTTTCTTTTTGAGTTTGATATATTGTGTAGAAGCTATGATTATGTTACTAATGCTCAGAAATTGAAGCTATTTCTAGCAACACTAAAAGGAAATGCACTAAGATGGTTTATGAGTCTGGGAGGCCATGTAATCACAACATGGGAACAAATGAAGCAGAAGTTTTTACCAAATATCAAGACTACTGCCAGACGAGAGAAAAAAGGGAGGAACTATTTAAGATGGTCCAAAAGGAGGACTAAAATCTAGAGGACTTTGTGGAAAGACTAAAATACAATCTGTAGAGATCCAATCATCCTGATGTATTATTAAAGATATTCTTAAAATAATATTACTAAAGGGTCAGGGATGATTGTTTAGACATGCTAAATATGCTTGGTAAAGGGGACATATCTAAATAATCATATGATGAAATTGTTAACCTCTGCAAAAGATGTTCAAGAGGAGATGCAAGGAATAGATCAAATAACAGGGATAATACATATTCAAGAGTCCAAAAGTTAGCCAGTGGAGGAGCAACAAGAGCTGAAATAGGTAATTTACTTGAGGAATTCAAAACTGAAATGTTAAGTTCTTTTTCTTCACAGATTGATACCTTGCAGGTTAAGAAGAACCAAGCAGAAGTAGAAGCTGCTTTGGCTATCTTCTGTCCCAAATTCAAAGATAAACATCCACTAAGGGAATGCCCATTGGACAAAGTACCAATTTGCACCATTTGTGAGAAGGATCATGAAACTCAAAAATGTCCTTCTTTACCAGGAATAAAAGCATCATTGCAACCAACTGAAGAGGAAGCTGAAGCGGTCTATTTGCTGACACAGAGAAGGCAATGGTAACCACGAGGACAAGGTATGAACTCTAATTAAGAAAACTACCCGCCATTTAACCAGATGCAATACCCACCCTTCAATCAAATGAATTACCCACCCATGCAACAAACAAACTCTCCCTTTGTAGACCCTGCAATGTGGACTCCTTGGCCTCCACAACACTAATCTTATTCTAATCAATGGAACCCAAACTGGAGAGCTCAACAAATCCCATTCCCAAACCAATTTCCTTAGTTTCAGCAACCACTCCCTCTACCATTAGGTGCTCCACAAAATAATCAGACGATAAGACCCCAGCTACTTATATAACTAAACCCTAACCCTAATAATAAAGCTATGCAAGTCATTGATATTCAGAACCAACCTATATCTCCTATTTTCCCTGTGCAGTGTAATGATATTCATTTACGATCTGGGAGAATAGTTGAACCTATTATTGATGATATTACCTCTTCTGATTCTAACAAAGAAGAGATAGAGAGAAATAATTTACCTAATAAGGGTGCTGAAACAGTAAAGCCACCCTCTAATAAAGGTGCTGAAACAACAGAGCCACCATTTCCTAAGCATTTAGCTCTGACTAAGACACTTGAGCCACCTGCTTTTAATATTTTATGGGAATTACAGAATCTTTATGTTAAAATTCCACACTTACAAGCACTCAGAGATGTACCAATTTATGCTGGAACTATGAGAGATATTTGTATTAAGAAACCTGGTAGGAAAGTTAAAGATCCCCTTACAGTTCATGTTATAGGTGTGCTGGTCACTTTAATTGCTGGTTAAAGTGCTACATAAATTGTCAACACAGGGAAGTCTGATTATTTCAAAGGCAACTGCGTACTATATGTACTCAATCTTAAAAGCACTAAAAGTTGTAGTACAAACAAATCACACGTTGCTTTAACAACTGAAGCTCCACTCTGTGTTACAGCAAATATACTCTATTGCAGACATCTATGAAGGAATTCTTAATTTCATCCAAGGAATAATCTAGCAGAAAGAAATAAATCTGCAAAGGAAAACAATGGCTATGCTGTAACAGAGAATCAAGACCCTATCCCCGGAGCGGGAACCTTCAACACCTGCCTCTGTTTATCTAGCTTGCCAATTCACTCTGTAAACTTAATCACCGGTGAGACACTCATGAAATAACTTTGACCAATGCAACAATCAATTAAGAAAGAGATAGAGTTTCAGTAAAGGTAAAACAATATCCAGAGAACAATACTTGTTAACAAGGTATAAATAAGAATCACACTTGACACACTACAGAAATATAATGGGTGAATCTTGTGATGAATGTGGGCCCTGTCCTTCTCACAAGATTCCCTAGGAGACGAGAACTAGAAAAACATGTTCAGAACAAGAATTTTGTTCATCCATCAATATGTCATATTATAGGAAAAAAGATTCGAGTCCGGTTCCTTCAACTGAGCCTTTTCTGCAGCCTGTTCCTCCCCCTTCTAATGTAGATGTATCCCCTTTATAAAGAGGAGACATTTATTACAAAATATTTACATTATAAACTCTATTTCAATCCATTATACAAAAATAGGGAAATTAGTCAACAAAATGTTGTTACAATAATACTATCTTTAGATTACAGACGTTACATCCAATGTAACAGCTTCCTCGGTGATCGATCTGGTTCCTCTGTTGCTGTCAAATTTGGAATGCAAATCTCAACTGTTTCAACTTCGAGATTTGCGTGTCGTTCTTATTGTTTCAGCAACTGCAAAAATATTCCCGCCAATTCCAGGCAGTTTCAGCAACGCGGGCTGCACATCATTCTTTAATTTTTCAGTAACTTATCAATTCAAAGATTAACTATGAATACAATGTGATTATATGTTAAATAATTAAACGTATAGTGATGACAAGAATCACTGCATACCTTTGGAATAATTGAGTCAAAATACTAACAAGGACTTTCAAATATAGGTTGAAAAGGGTGACATTATAACAAAATGTATAGTCAGAAAGAGACAATATGAGGTCCTAACATCCCCCCCAACTGAAATGGTTGCATGTCCCCATGCAACTTTTACTCTGAGTCTGAGTCAGAGTACTGGGATGTACAGTGCAAATTTCTTATACAGTAAGTATAGAAGGTGTTGTTAACCATGTCTCTGAAACCCTGGCATTCTGAACTTTTTGCCATGCTGCAAGATCCTCCTTTTTGGGCAACCTGAAGTAAGCTTTATATTGTTGTGCTAGGAGCCAAAGAAGAGGGAAGTGAAAATGATAACCCAACCATTTTTCGGCACACTGTTGAATGCATTTGACATAATTAGGCACCCATGAAATTGTGTTTGAAGATTAAGAGGGTTAAAAGGATGATACTCCTTCCTCAGCTTAGGGCAGTGTTCCCAAAATAGATTGTTTGCTTGTATGGCCAAAGTTCCCTTAGTCTTGACATAATGTTGGCATTCCTTTAAGATTGCTGCCTATAGTTTTATGATATGCTCAGTCATTCCTGGCTTTTGTAAAACCCGTCGATGTTGAGCAATAAAAATAGCAGCATTTTGTGGCTCGGCTCGGATCTAGAGAAGGCAGTTCTCTTCATTGTGTGTTGCTGACATGAAAGCATTTTTCTAGTTAAGCTGATTGGCCAGGAAAGAAACGAAGGCTCTAATCTGAATGTCACCAACTAGAGGAATCAAATTAAGCTTCCTATCTTCATGCATGGCCTCATTATGAAGACAGAGTTCACATAACAAATTTTGTTCACTAATTGATGCTTCTGCAAAAGTTTCAATAAATTGCTGAGGTGTAGACACCTCATGAGGTCATCCATCTCTAATTTCTTTCACTTGAAAGAACGCTAAGCATTCTCTTAAAAACACATAATAGTTAAAGGATGGTTTTCTGGTGGCCAGTAATCTTTGAACTAACTCAAAGATAAGAGACAATCTAGTTTTCAATTCCTTATTTTCCTTATGCTGTGCACAAGAGTGTTCCAGGACTTTCCAATTTCTATATACATGATTCTGCCATAATGATTTATGTTCCTGTAATGCCTTTTCTTGTGACAGAGCATACTATTTCTTCCATGTATCCCTCAGTTCTTGAAAACTTGAGGTTTGAGTGAAGACAGTATGAAAGCTTGAGGTCTGAGTGAAGACAGTCCTTGCACACCGAGGTTTAGTTTGAGTAAACACAGTCTTCGAAGACTTTGGTGCTGGTTTTTTAGCTTTAACAACTGGGGTAGGCTGGGGTACTTGTGGTTTCATTTCTTCTCCAGAGGTCTTTGAAGGCCCTGCTGGTTCTTGTGTAACAGCAGGACGTTCCTTTTTAACTATGATAGGAGTAAATGCAGGAGTGGATCGAGGCAATGGGACTTCAATTATCTTATAGCCAACTCGATGATAGAGATCACCACATTCTCTGCACATGTATTCATTATATCAATCCTTTTATGCACTTTTCTCGGCTGCAGATGCTACATGAGATAAAGTATACAGATTGAGTACTCTTTCATAAGCTTCCCTTGCCATCATTAACTCGTGCTTATAAACCTCAATCTCCGATTTCAAAAACTCATTTTCTTGTTGAAGGGAGGTTAAAGTGACAGGGCCTTCTATAGCAGTTGCAGTCTTTAGAACTGGTGGATGAGAGGATTGTTGTTTGGTGGCAGCTTCATCATTTGCATCCTCAGCAGGTGGTTCTTGTGTGTCAATTGTTGAGTCAGTAGTAGCTATGTCTTGGTCTATTTCCTGTTCATGATTGTCAGCAGGTGGTTCTTGTGTAACACCTACTGAACTAGTAGTTGGTTCTTGTGGGACAACTATCTCTAGGTCATCTGCTTTCTGTTCCTTGACAGCTGGTTCTTGTGTCACACCTGTTGAATCAGTAGCTGCTTCTTGTGGAGCAGCTACATCTAGGTCGTCTATCTTTTGTTCCTCAACATGTGGTTCTTGTGTAACACCTGTTAGGTTAGTAGCTGGTTCTTGTGGAGCAGCTACATGCTGTACATCATCTTGGGTGTCTACTTTTGATAGATCAACAACTGGTTCTTGTGAGACAGCTACATCTTCTGAAGGGAATGATGTCACAAATTCCTGAGCGACTTGCATTTCGGTACCCGAGGGTGAGGAAGGTAAAGATTCAGGGGCTTGGGGGTGTGGTGGGGTATGGGGTTTTAAGATAATGGGCTGCAAATGTGGATGATGGTCTCGGTTGCTATTTCGGAAGAGGTCCTCATTCATCTTCGAGGCAAGAAGGTAGGCATCACAGTGGTTTTTATCTTACGAACATTTTTCCTTAGGTAGGGGGATTATCAGTAATAGTAGCTTCTTTAATTGAAGCTCTCATTCTTCTCTTTAGTGGGGGTGCAGCCTTTTCTTTTCTTTTCCTTTTGAGCTTAATAATGGGAATATTATCATCTGAATTATCACTGGGGATATGGATGGTGGGAGTGGATGATTCGGCTACATTAAGGGGTGGGGTGGATATAGAGGAGAGGTCAATTGGATTGACTGCTGTAGGTGGTAAAACGTATGAGGATTCCAAGATACTCCCAGGCTATTGTATGGAAGGATTTTCAATTTGTTGAGAGATTTCAGGTGTCTGTTGAGGATTTTCAGCATCCAATTGGGGAGTTTCGGCTGCTAATTGAGAAATTTCGGCAGTTTCTTGAGGATTTTCGGCTATTGGTTGAAGAATTTCAGCAGCTTTCTGGGGTGGGTTGTTAAGGGGAGGAGGATTTTGCAGGGCAAAGCCCCTCTGGATTAGAAGCTGAACCAAGCAATGGTGAGTAAAGGAGAGGAGTGGGTGCTTTGCATTCACGAAATAATGTGACATATTCTTTAGACACCCAAGCAGATAGTATGGCATATTTAATAAACAACCATGTCTTAAATGATTCAACAACACAAAGTCATGCTGGTACACTACCTGGTAACATCCTTCGCAGGTGAAGTAGTGCTTGAAAAACTCTGCGACCTTCGGCCATGGAGGTGGTAATGAATGAAGTGCAACACCCCTGCCTTTAGGTTCGACCCGCTCTCCTGGTAGAAGAAAATGTTGCTGTGCATTCAGAATGAGGTGTTTACGACTGAACCAACAAATGCCATCGGCTGGTAATCCTAAAATCTACGCTATATCCTCCTCTATTACTAGAATTCGCACTCCCTGAACTGTAGAATAACTTTCCTCTAAATTACGTGTGAATTCCAAGACTTGTTGAGAGTTAAATCCCTAGAGCCTTCGGAAATAATCCACCCAGACTGCTTGCAAAAAAATTTGATATGCTTCCTAGTGTAGTTCCAATAGAGTTGTTGAGCTAGGTTCATGTCGAACAGTGTTACCTCCCATAGTTACTGGTTCAGTAAAATGTACAATACAAAGCCGAGTTACCGCAGCTGAAACAAAGTAAGATATTGCAAATGATGTTATAACATAAAAAGACAGAGACGGGGTGACGAGACACAGTCGTGATAAAAAAATGACGGTGATTGGCATATCATGGAATGATTGCAATATTTTGGTATTCCCCCCAACTGCGGCTAAAATGATAAGTTTGAATGTACGACGATTTCGGTAATCATATCGGAATGTTCTCATTAACTACAGTTTAATATTTACACATAAGTACGCATACCTCACGTTTTACCTTCGATTATTGTGCGGAAAATACAATCTCGTCATTGATAGATCACCAATGGTTATGAACAAGGGTTTATAGAATATGAGGGTATTTGTATGAAAGGTTTTCTATATTCACAGGAGGTGATAGTGAAGGAACACAATTATTAGGATGAATGGCTGATTCTCTCAATGAACAGTGATATGTATTGGTCGTTTTTGAGAGAAATTGATGCCTCAATCTCGGGAAAAATGGGAAAATTGATGCTTCTTAGGGAAAGATGGAAAAGGTTGGTGTTTCATCAATGGAGAGATTGGTGTTTAGCAACAAAGAAAATGGGGAAAATTTGGTGTTTCAGCAACAGGAATAATGGTGTTTCAGCAACAAGAAAAATGGTGTTTTAGCAACAGGAAAAATGGTGTTTCAACACCAGGAAAAATTTGTTGTTTAAGGAAGAATAGGAAAATGTTGCTGAAGGGTAGTGTGAGGGAATGGATTATGACTTGAAGTGAAATGGCAATGTTTCCCAAGCTGAAACGTGATCCTTCTTGGAATGAAATTGTTCTTTTTAGCCAGCCTCCGAATCTAAGATCTGCAAAATAATGAATTGTAACATGGAAACCCTTGACATGGATTATTAGTTAAGAAATCTAATCTAATAAAAATATATAATAGAAAAACTAAGTGCAATGAGGGGTATCAGACTCCCCCAGAAAGACATAATGTGTATCTGCCATGCAAGTGGCCTTGAAATCCTCTTTAGAAATAGGTTGCTGGTACAAATAGAGCCAATACCCATTCACTAATAATGGTGTTCTAGAATCATCAATTGTTAGGAGTCTGATTGTTCCATTTGGAAAAACAGTATCTACTTCATAAGGTCCCAGCCACCTTGTTCTTAATTTTCCTTGAAAATTTTCAAAACGGGAGTCATACAATAGAGCCCAATTACCTTTTTGGAATTGCTTGTACTTAATGGTTTTATCATGCCATCTGGTTCTTTGCTGTTGTATCATAGTTGTTTGATGGATGGCATCCAACCTCTTTTCATCTAATTCCTGAAGCTGCTGCAACCTAACTGTCTGTGCATCAATCAAGTCAAGGTTAACAGCTAAAGCAGTTCTTAAGGTTTTAGTTTCAAATTCCACAGGAAAAGCAACACTTTTACCATAAACTAATTCATACGGTGAAAAACCTGTAGTGTTTCTCCAGGTATTATTGTAAGCCCATAATGCTTCAGGCAGCCTTTGAAACCAGTCCTTTCTATTCTCCTTTACCGTTTTTGTTAAAATGGCTTCTATGACTTTATTCGTACTTTCCACCTGACCATTGGCTTGGGGGTGATAAGGTGTAGTCATTTTATGATTAATATGATATTTCTGAAGTGCATCTTTAAAGCCATGAGAATTGAAAGGAGGTCCTCTATCTGTGACTAGCTCTCTGGGCACTCTAAATCTAACAAAGATTTCTTCAAATAGAAAGTTTAAAACAGATTCTTCGTTAGCTCTAATAAGTGCCTTAGCTTCCACCCATTTAGTCATGCAATCTGTACAAACCAATATGTAAACTCTTTGATTGGATGGAGGATTGATGGGTCCTATAAAGTCTAGAGCCCATCTTTCAAAAGGTTCAAGTATTACCTGGGGGTTCAGTGGCATCTCATCTCTATGATTAGGTTGGCCCATTTTCTGACAGCTATCACAGGCCCTAACATATTTCTTTGCATCCTTGAAAAGTGAAGGCCAATAATAACCCATTCTGAGAACTTTATGTGCTGTTCTCTTATCAGCAAAATGCCCTCCACAAGGGCCATCATGACAAGCTTTCAATATATCATAAACCTCATCTTCTCTAATGCATCTCCGAATTTCCTGATCAAGTCCTGTATGAAAAAGACACCCACTTATCCAGCTGTACCGAGCACTTTGTTGAAGGATTTTTCTTTTTTTCTTTGTGTGACAGGTGTGATGGTAGCTTCCCTGCAACTAAATAATTGGCAATGTCTGCATACCAAGGTGAGTGAGTAGATACTGCAAATAAGTATTCATCAGGAAAGAAATCATCCACTAGAGTATTATCATCAGTTTTTATCTGAGAAAGGAAGTCATCAACTACATTTTCTTTCCCTAGTCGATCTACAATTGTAATATCAAATTCTTATAGTAATAATAACCATCTAGTAACTCGGGCATTTGTAAGAGATTTATTCATTAAATACTTAATGGCCGAGTGATCAGTATGAACAAAACTAGGGTAACCAGTAATATAATGTCGAAACTTATTAATAACATAAATGACTGCTAAAAGTTCCTTTTCGGTAACTATGTAATTAAGTTCAGCAGGGGTCATATTCTTACTAATAAAATAGATAGCATAAGGAAGATTGTTTTCTTCTTGACCCAAGATAACTCCAATTGTTGTATCTGAAGCATTAGAGGATATATGAAAGGGCAGTGCCCAATCAGGTCCTCTTAAAATAGGAGCTGTAGACAACTGATGATTAAGTTCATCAAATGATTTTTGGAAATCATCAGTCCACTTGAATTCAACATTTTTCGTCAGTAACACAAACAAAGGAGAAGCTATTTTAGAAATTTTTTTGATGAATCTTCTGTAATATCCAGCATGTCCTAGAAAACTTCTTACGTCAGTTTGTGTTTTGGGGATAAGAGAGTCTGAATTACCTGTACTTTAGATGGGTCAACTTGAATCCCTAGGAATGAAATGAAGTGTCCCAATACAATTCCTTCATTCATCATCATATGACATTTTTCAGTACTTAAAGAAAGATGAGCTTCTATACAATGTTTTAGTACTTTCTCAAGGTTTTGTAATGCATCTTCAAAAGTCACACCATAAGGAGTAAAGTCATCCATAAATATCTCTAAGGAGTCATTAAGCATATCAGAGAAAATTCCTATCACTGCTCTTTGAAATGTTGCTGGAGCATTACATAGTCCAATGGGAGAAATTTATAAGCAAAAGTTCCACATGGACTAGTAAAAGTGGTCTTGTCTTAGTCTTGGGGTGAAATTTTGATCTGGTTATATCCACTAAAACCATCTAAAAAAGAAAATAGTCTCTTCCCTGACAAACTGTCTAGCACCTGATCAATAAACGGTAAGGGGAAATGATCTTTTTGAGTAGCTTTGTTTAGAGCTCTATAATCCACACAAAATCTCCATTTCCCATTTTTCTTAGGTACTATTACTAATGGAGAAACCCATTCACTGTCAGATATAGGGTATATGAACCCTGCATTAAGCAGTTTTTGAAGTTCTTTTTTGAAGTTCTTCTTTGACAATTTCCCTTAGATTGGGGTTCATTTGCTGCTGGGGTTGACAGACTGGTCAAGACCCTTCATTGATATAGATACGATAAGTACATAATTCAGGAGAGATCCCCTTCATATTTGTGTATTCCCATGCAAATGCTTCCTTAGTTTCATGAAGTAACTTCATTAACTGTTGTGTTTCAACATCTGTCAAGTTAGGGTTTATATTCAATGTTTTGCTAGGCTCAATTTCTACTGTTATAATCTTAGAGGAGATATCAGTTGATGTTTGAGATAAATTTTCAGATTTAAGGTTTTGCTGTGATTCAGGTTCCAAAATTGCAGTTAACTAATCATATGTTTCAAAGGTAACCGAGGAGGGTTCAGAATAAAGTTACTAATTAGTTCATCCTCGATGGTGTCTTTAAAAGTTAAGGCTTGTCCAATAGTCAAAATGGGTTGCATATCATCATCCTCATATTTTAACCATACAAAATTATCATTGTTAATCATAGGTGTAGCATGAGGGTAGAGGGTGAGCTGCTTACTTTCACATCCATTAGAAATTGTCATTGAGCCTGATCTACAATTGATGAAGGCATCTGCTGTAGCCAGCGAGGGTCTCCCCAAAATCAGTGGATGCCCCCCCAACTTTGTTTTAGTCTGCAATACAACAAAATCGGCTGGGTAGTTCTAAGATTCAACTGAAATGATCAGGTCTGCAATAACCCCTTCTGGTTTGATTGTGGAATGGTCAGCTAGTTCTAAAATAGTTGGAGTGTCTCTAATTAAATTTTTCAGTGGTAATAACTGTGCAGTTTCAAGGGTCATAATATTTATGACAACACCTAAGTCTACCATAACTCTAGAAACAAAATTTTTTCCAACTTGTACTGTAACTGTAGGATGACTAGGATCACCATATTTTATAGGAGAGGTTTTTCCCGTCATTAAAGCAGCTAGATCACCCATCACATGAACTGTAAGGGGATCTTTAGCTTTTCTTCCAGGTTTCTTGATGTAAATGTCTCTAACAGTTCTAGCATAAATTGGTACATCTCTAAGTGCTTGCAAGAGTGGAATTTTAACATAAAGATTCTCCAATTCTCCTAGAAGATTAAAAGCAGGTGGCTCAGGTGTCTTAGTGAGAGCTAAACGCACAGGGAATGGTGGCTCTGCTGTTTTAGCAGTTTTATTAGAGGGTGGCTCAATTGTTTTAGCACCCTTATTGGATGATTTATATTTTTCTGTCTCTTCTTTATCAGAGTCAGAAGAAGTAATATCATCAATAATAGGCTCAACTATTCTCCCAGACTGCAAATGAATGTCATTACATTGCACAGGGAAAATAGGTTGGTTCTGAATATCAATGACTTACACAACTTTATTATTATTATTATTATTAGGATTGGGGTTCGGTTGTACAGGCAGCTGGGGTCTCATTGTTTGGTTATTTGGTGGAGCATTTGATGGCAGAGAGAGAGATTGCTGATACTGAGGGAATTGGTTTGGAAATGGCATTTGCTGAGCTCTCCAGCCTGGGTTCCAATGATTAAAATAAGATTGCTGTAGAGACTGGGGATTCCACATTGTAAGATCCATAAAGGGAGGGTTTTTTTGTTGCATGGGTGGAAATTTCATTTGATTAAAGGGTGGGTATTGCATTTGATTGAAGGGTGAGTAATTTGCTTGAAAAGAATGATAATTATTCCAACAATTAAATGACATATTAGAATTCGTACCTTGTCCTCGAGGCTGCCATTACCTCCTCTATGTCACCAATTAGACTACTTCAGCTTCTTCTTCAGTTGGTTGCAACACTGCTTTTATTCCTGGTAAAGAAGGGCATTGTTGAGTCTCATGGTCCATTTCGCAAATGGTGCAAATTGGTACCTTGTCCAGTGGGAATTCCCTTAGTGGGTGTTTTTCTCTGCATTTAGGGTAGAAAATGGCCAAAGCAGCTTCTGCCTCTGCCTGCTTCTTTTTAACCTGCAGGGTATCAATTTGTGAAGCAAAAGAGCTTAACATTTCAGTTTTAAATTGTTCAAGTAAATTACCTATTTCCGCTCTTGTTGCTCTCCCACTGACTGATTTTTGGACTCTTGAATATGTATTATCCCTACTTTTTGGTCTGTCTACTGCTCCTCTTGAACATCTCTTATAGAGGTTGACAATCTCATCATATGATTCTTTAGATATATCCCCTTTACTAAGCATATTCATTATGTCTAAACGGTCATCCCGTACCCCTTTCAACAATATTGTCTTAAGAATATCCTTACTCATATTAGGGTGATCGGATCTCTGCAAATTATATTGTAATCTCTCCACAAAATCTTCCAAAATTTCGTCCTCCTTCTGAACAATCTTAAATAGTTCCTCCTTTCTTTCTCTTGTCTGGCAATAATCTTGGTATTTGGCCAGAAACTTCTCCTTCATCTGCTCCCATGTTGTGATCACATGTCCTCCCAGGCTCATGAACCATCTTAGTGCATTTCCTTTTAATGTTGCTGGAAATAACTTTAACTTTTGAGGATTAGTAACATAATCATAACTTCTACATAATATATCAAACTCAAATAGAAATTCATCAGGGTCTTCAGATGATAAACCATGGAAGTTCGGTAGGGCTAAGAGCGGGATGTTCTTCATAGGAGTTGCCCCTCTGGGAAGGTCCTCAATAGGGAATTCTAAGGTGGAGAGGGAATTCTCGCCTCTTCCTTCTCTTCCTCCACGTTCCCCATCAAAGAGTCCTTCATTGTTTCCATCCATTGGTTGTTCCCCTATTACACTTGCTTGGTCTTCAGCACTTTCTGTTGGGCTTTCAATATTCCGAACAGGTTCTTCAACTTCAATATCTTCTATTGGTTCTTCAATGTCTTCCACTGACTCCTTAATTTGTCCTACTGTCTCTTTGACCCTTTCAGGTCCCACTACTTCCTCCGTTTTGTAGTTCGTTTGGAGAGAGTGCTGAGTCTGTGGCCTTTGAGAGCTTATCCTCTAAGACGTTTCACTTTTGAAATAATGTCATCAATGAAAGTTTTCCTTCGTCCTCTCATGCATCTTGTACATTTAAAAGAAAATCATTAATGCTCTTAAAATCTATGGTCGCCTTCCTCGGAAACGGCGCCAAAATGTTGGTCACTTTAATTGCTGGTTAAAGTGCTACATAAATTGTCAACCCAAGGAAGTCTGATTATTTCAAAGGAAACTGCGTACTATATGTACTCAATCTTAAAAGCACTAAAAGTTGTAGTAGAAACAAATCATACCTTGCTTTAACAACTGAAGCTCCACTCCGTGTTACAACAGATATACTCTATTGCAGACATCTATCAAGGAATGCTTAATTTCATCCAAGGAATAATGTAGCAGAAAGAAATAAATCTGCAAAGGAAAATAATGGCTATGTTGTAACAGAGAATCAGGACTCTATCCTTGGAGCGAGAACCTTCAACACCTGTCTCTTTTTATTTAGCTTGCCAATTCACTCTGTAAACTTAATCACCGGTGAGACACTCATGAAATAACTTTGACCAATGCAACAATCGATTAAGAAAGAGACAGAGTTTCACCAAAGGTAAAACAATATCCAGAAAACAATACTTGTTAACAAGGTATGAATAAGAATCACACTTGACACACTGCAGAAATATAATGGGTGAATCTTGTGATGAAGGTGGGCCCTATCCTTCTCACAAGATTCCCCAGGAGACGAGAACTAGAAAAAGATGTTCAAAACAAGAATTTTATTCATCCATCAATATGTCATATTACAGAAAAAAAGATTCTAGTTTGGTTCCTTCAACTGAGCCTTTTCTGCAGTCTGTTCCTCCCCCTTCTAATGTAGATGTCTCCCCTTTATAAAGAGGAGACATCTATTACAAAAGATTTACATTATAAACTCTATTTCAACCCATTATACAAAAATAGGGAAATCAGTTTCCCATGAACAAAATGTTGTTACAGTAATACTGTCTTTAGATTACAGACGTTACATCCAATGTAACATCTTCCTCGGTGATCGATTTGGTTCCTCTGTTGCTGTCAAATTTGAAACACAAATCTCAATTGTTTCAGCTTCGAGATTTGTGTGCCATTCTTATTGTTTCAACAACTGCAAAAATAGTCCCGCCAACTACAGGAAGTTTCAGCAACACGAGCTGCACATCATTATTTAATTGTTCAACAACTAATCAATTCAAAGATTAACTATGAAGACAACGTGATTATATGTTAAATAATTAAACGTATAGTGATGAGAAGAATTACTGTATACCTTTGGAATAATTGAGTCAAAATACTAACAAGGACTTTCAAATATAGGTTGAAAAGGGTGACATTATAACAAAATGTATAGTCATAAAGAGACAATATGAGGTCCTAACAAGGTGATCTATCTGCTTTAATGTTTGGAAAAGCTCCTCCTGTTAAATATGGTTATCCCGGCCATCCTACGGTTACAGTACAAATTGGAAAAACTATTATTTCATGAGTTCTGGTAGATTTATGTGCTACTATAAATATTATGACTCTTGAAATTTCACAACTGTTACAGCTAAAGAATGTGATCAGAGAGACACCAACTATCCTGGAGTTAGCTGACTATTCTATAATCAAACCGAAAGGAGTCATTGAAGACCTAATCATTTCAGTTGAATCCTAGAATTACCCAACTAACTTTGTGGTACTACAGACTAAAACAAAGTTGGGCGGACATCCTATAATTTTGGGAAGACCCTAGCTGGCCACAACTGATGGCTTTATTAGCTGTAGATCAGGTTCAATGACAATTCCTAATAGATGTGAAACCAAGCAGCTTACTCTTTATCTTCATGCCACACCTATTATTAATAATGATGATTTTGTATGGTTGGATACGATGATAATACTACTCAAACCATTTTGACTAGCAGACAAGCTTTAACTCTTAAAGATACCACGAAGGATGAAGTAATTAGTAATTTTATTTCTAAACCCTCCTCGATCACTTCTGAAATGTATAATTACTTGACTGCAATTTTGGAATCTGAGACTCAAGAAAATCTTAAATCTAAAAATCTACCTCAAACATCAACTGCTATCTCCTCTAAAAGCATAACAGTAGAAATTGAACCTCGCAAAACATTGAACATAAACCCCAATTTAACAGATGCTGAAACACAACAACTAATGAAGTTACTTTGTGAAAATAAGGAAACATTCGCATGGGACTATACAAATATGAAGGGAATCTCTCCTAAATTATGTACTCATCACATCTATATCAAGGAAGGATGCCGACCAATCTGTCAATCCCAGTGGCGAATGAATCCCAATTTGAGGGAAATTGTTAAAGAATAACTTCAAAAATTGCTTAATGTAGGGTTTATATACCCCATATCTGACAGTGAATGGGTTTCTCCATTGGTAATAGTACCTAAGAAAAATGGGAAATGGAGAGTGTGTGTAGATTATAGAGCCTTAAACAAAGCCACTCAAAAATATCACTTCCCATTGCCATTCATTGATCAGGTGTTAGATAGTTTGTCAGGGAAGATTTTTTTTTCCTTTTTAGATGGTTTTAGTGGATATAACCAAATGAAAATTGCACCCCAAGACCAAGACAAGACCACCTTTACTAGTCCCTGGGGAACTTTTGCTTGTAGAGTTCTCCCATTTGGACTATGTAGTGCTCTAGCAACTTTTTAAAGAGTAGTGATAGGAATATTTTTTGATATGCTTAATGACTCCATGGAGATATTTATGGATGAATTTACCCCTTATGGTGTGACTTTTGAAGATGCATTGCAAAACTTTGAAAAAGTAATTAAATGTTGTGTACAAGATCACCTTTCCCTAAGTACTGAAAAATGTCATATGATGATGAATGAAGGAATTGTACTTGGACACTTTATTTCATTTCAAGGGATTTAGGCAGATCCATCCAAAGTATAGGTAATTCAAACCCTTCTTATCCCTAGAACACAAACTGATGTGAGAAGTTTTTTAGGACACGATGGATACTACAGAAAATTTATCAATTTTTTTTCTAAAATTGCTTCTCATTTGTTTGTGTTACTTATGAAAAATGCTAAATTTAAGTGGACTGATCTTTGCCAGAAAGCATTTGATGAACTCAAGCATCAATTATCTACAGCTTCTATTCTAAGGGGACCTAGTTGGGCACTTCCCTTTCATATATCCTCTGATGCTTCAAATACTGCAATTGGAGCTATCTTGGGACAAGAGGAAAACAATCTTCCTTATGCTATCTATTTCATTAGTAACAATATGACCCTGTTGAGCTTAATTACACAGATACTGAGAAGGAATTTTTAGCAATCATTTATGCTATTAATAAATTTTGACATTACATTACTGGTTACCTTACTTTTTTTCATATTGACCACTTGGCTATTAAGTATTTAATGAACAAATTTGTCACAAATGCTCGAGTTACCAGGTGGTTACTGTTATTACAAGAGTTTGATATTACAATTGTAGATCGACCAGGTATAGAAAATGTAGTTGCTGATTTCCTTTCTTAGTTAAAAGCTGATGATAATAATCCAGTAGATGATTCCTTTCCTGATGAATATTTATTTGCAGTATCTGCTCACTCACCTTGGTATGCAGACATTGCCAATTAATAAGTTGTAGGAAAGTTACCATCACACTTATCACATCGGGAGAAAAGAAAGATCATTCAACAAAGTGCTCGGTATAGCTGGATAGGTGGGTGTCTTTTCCATATAGGACTTCATCATGAAATCCCAAGATGCATTAGAGAAGATGAGGTTTATGATATACTGAAGGCTTTTCATGATGGCCCTTGCGGAGGGCATTTTGCTGATAAGAAAACAACACACAAAATTCTCAGAATGGGTTATTATTGGCCCTCACTCTTCAAGGATGCAAAGAAATATGTTCAGGCCTGCGATAAATATCAGAGAATGGGTCAACCTAATCATAGAGATGAAATGCCATTGAATCCCCAGGTAATACTTGAACCCTTTGAAAGATGGGCTCTAGACTTTGTAGGGCCCATTAATCCCCCATCTAATCAAAGAGTTTACATATTGGTTTGTACATATTATATGACTAAATGAGTGAAAGTTAAGGCACTCACTAGAGCTAATAAAGAATTTGTTTTAACCTTTCTATTTGAAGAAATCTTTGTTAGATTTGGAGTGCCTAGAGAGCTAGTCACAGATGGAGGACCTCGTTTCAATTGTCATGGTTTTAAAGCCACCCTTCAAAAATATCATATTCATTGTAAAATGACTACTCCTTACCACCCCCAAGCCAATGAACAGGTGGAGAGTACAAACAAAGTTATAGAAGCCATTCTAATAAAAACATTGAAGGAAAATAAGAAGGATTGGTCTCAAAGGCTGCCTAAAGAATTATGGGCTTACAGAACTACCTAGAGGAATACTATAGGATTTTCTCCCTATGAATTGGTTTATGGTAAAAGTGTTGTTTTTCCTGTGGAATTTGAAATTAAAACCTTAAGAACTACTTTAGCTGTTAACCTTGATTTGACTGATGCATAGAATGTCAGGTTATAGCAGCTTCAGGAATTGGATGAAAAGAGGTTAGATGCCATCCATCAAACAACTATGATTCAACAACAAGGAACTAGGTGGCATGATAAAACCATTAAGCATAAGCAGTTCCAAAAAGGTAATTGGGCTTTATTGTATGATTCTCGGTTTGAAAATTTTCAAGGGAAATTACGAACAAGATGGCTGGGACCTTACGAAATAGATATTGTTTTTCCCAATGGAACAGTAAGGCTCCTAACAATTGATGATTCTAGAACACCATTATTAGTAAATGGGTATCAGCTTCATCTGTACCAACAACCCATTTCTAAAGAGGATTTTAAAGCCACCTGCATGGCAGATTCATATTATATCTTTTTGGGGGAGCCTGTTGCCCCTCATTGCATTTAATTTATGCATTGTATTTTTTAGCATTAGATTAGATTTCTTAACTAATAATCCCTGTCAAGGTTTGGCATGTTACAATTGATTATTTTCCAGATCCCAGATGTAGGAGAGGCTGATTGAAAAGAAAAATCCTACTACAGGCAGATTTAAGCTTCATTTTGTGAAGCACTGTCATCTCATTTCAACCCATAATGTAGTCCCCCATTTCTATAATTTTCCCCCTTTTTCTCCCCCCTATGTTCCCCATTATTTTTCAACAACATCTTTTCCATTTTTATCATTAATGAAATAAGTATTCTTCAGCAACATTTTCCCTATTTCTCCCACTTACAACAACATTTTTCCTTACTTTCCTCGTTGCTGAAACGCCATCCTCCACCCATTTTCCCGTTGCTGAAACACCATTCTTTACCCATTTTCGCGTTGTTGAAACACCAACCTCCACCCATTTTCCCCGTTGCTGAAACACCATTTCTTCTCAAAGAATTACCATACACTACTTCCTGTTTTGAGAATCACCTCTATCATTAATTTTATAACTCTGTTCTTTCACTACCTTCTCCTATGATTATACAAGCCTTTCATATAATCATCCTCATGTTTCAAAACCCTCTTCCACAACTATTGATGATCTATTAGCAACGTAAGCTATATTTTTTGAATATGAATCTAAGGTAAACATGAGGTATGTGATTATTATGTGTAAATATTATTAAACTATAGTTAAATGAGAAGATATGTCATTATTACCACGATTCCTGTACAATTAAAGTCATTATTTCAGCTGTAGTTGGGGGGAATACCAAAATTATATGCCATCATTTCACAACAAGCCAATACCGTCATTTTTTTACCCACGATTACGTCTTATCACCCTGCCTCTATCCTGTTATTCTATGACCCCGTTTGCAAAATTTACTCTGTTTGGAGTGCGGTAACTCGGTTTGTGACTGTGCATTTTACTGAAGCTGGTAACTATGGGAGGACCTACTATTCGGCATGAGCCTGGCTCGATAGCTCCACTAGAATTACACCCAGAAGTGTATTAGATTTTTTAGCAGGCAGACTGGGTAGACTATTTTTAGAGACTTCAAGGATTTGATCCACAACAAGTCCTTGAATTCACACGTAATTTACGAGATGGCTACTCTATTGTCCAAGGAGTTCGAATTCTGGTATCAGAGTACGATATAGCATAGGTTTCAGGTCTACTGGTCACTAGCACTCGATGGTTTACTCGTAAATACATAATTCTGAACGCACAACAGGACTTTCTTCTGCCAGGAGAGCAGGTTGAGCCCAAAGGCCGGGGTGTTCGGCTTCATTCATTACCGCCTCCATGGCCGACGGTTGCTGAATTCGTCAAGCATTATCTCACCTACGAAGGTCGCTACCAGGTAGTCTATCAGCATGATTTTGTCTTGTTAAATCATATGAGACATGGTCAACTATTGAATATGTCATATTATTTACTTGGGTGTCTAAAGAATATGTCACATTACTGTAGACATTCAAAATACCCCCTCCTTTCCCTCACCCATCATCGTCTTGTCCAGCTATTAATTTAGAGGGGATTGGCTCGACAAAACCTTCCCCCTCTTAATAACCCACCCCTAGACCCTCAAGAAGCTACTAAAATTCCTCAAGCAACAGCTGAAATTCCCCAAGCAGTAGCTGAAATTCCCCAAGAAGCTGCTGAAATTCCTGAAATTCCTCAACAAGCTCATGGAATCCCTCAGCAAGCTAAAAATCTTTCCAAACAGAAACCAAGGAGCATTGCTGATCCCGCAGAAATTCCACCAGCAGCATCAGCCAACCCAATTGACCCTTCCACCACATCAACTCCATCCCATAATTTAGCAAAATCATCTAACCCTACTGTCCACATTCCTAGTGATGATTCCAAAGATAACCTTCCCATCGCTATGCTAAAAAGAAAAAGGAAAAATAAGACTGCTTCCTTACCAAAACGATGAACGAGGGCCTCAACTAAAGAAGCTACTATCCCTGATAACCCTCCCCATCTAAAAAAACCCACTCATAAAAGAAAAATTACTACTCTCTCTGCCTTTTTACCCCAAAGATGTATGAGGGCGTCATTTGAAGCATCAACTATTGCTACCATCCTAAATTCCTCACCTATTGGTCTAAAACCCCGTACCCCACCACAGTCCCAAGTCCCTGAATCTTTACCTATCTCACCCTCGGGCACTGAAACGCAAGAAATAGATGCCCAAGATTTTGTGACATCATTTCTTTCAGAAAAAGTAGCTGCCACACAAGAACTAGCTACTAATTCAGCAACTGCCACATAAGAACCAACCGCTGATCCACAAAATTTAGATACCCAAGCTGTTGTACAACATGTAGCTACTACACAAGAACCAACCTGATTCAGCAGTTGCCACACAAGAACAACCTGCTGATGAACATAATACAGATGACCAAGATGTTGTACAACATGTAGCTGCCACACAAGAACCAACTATTGATTCAGCAGCTGCCACACAAGAACCACCTGCTGATGAACATAATACAAATGAACAAGAAATTGTACAGCATGTAGTTGCCACACAAGAACCAGCTACTGATTCAGCAGTTGCCACACAAGAACCACCTACTGATGAAAATAACATAAACGACCAAGATGTTGCACAACACGTAGTTGTTACACAAGAACCAACTACTGAGTCAACAGCTACCATACAAGAACCACCTGCTGATATGCAAAATCTGGATGCTCAAGATGCTGCAAATTATCTAGTTGCTACAGAACCAACTGCTGATTCAACAGCTGCCACACAATAACCACCTGCTGATGCTGCAAACGATATAGCTACTATAGAATAACAAGCTATTCATCCACTAGAACCAGCTACTGAAACTGTGATTGCTACACAAAGTCTAGTCACCCTGGCTTCCCTTCTACAGGAAAATGAGTTTCTATTAGAACTCGAAGCTTATAAGCAGGAATTAATAACGACAAGGGAAGCCTATGACAGAGAGCTTAATTTGTACACTTTAGCTCATGCAACATCCATAGCTAAGAAGAGTACAGAGAAAGACCAGTATAACAAATATATGTGTAGCCAACGTGGCAACATTTATCATCAAGTCAGTTATAAAATAGTTGAAATTCCACTACTTGGAGCCTCCCCTGCATCCACTTCTGCTGTAATTAAAGAGGAACGCCCTGTTGTCACACAAGAACCAGAAGAGCCTTCAATTTTTTTTGAAAAACAGGTTAAACCACAAATACCTCGCCCTATGATGACTATTAAAATTGAAAGTCCTATACTCAGTCTACAAAAACTGTGTTTACTCTGACTGAACCTCAACCTACAAAGACTGTTTTTACTCAAACTAGCAGCACTCAAGCACAAATGGATAAATGGAAGAAAGAATATGTTATGTCACAAGATATGATCTTTTAGGAGCATAAATCATTGTGGCAAAATCATATATATTCAAACTGGGAAGTTTGGAGCTAAGTAAACTGGGTAAAAATTAACCAGATCAGTGGTTAGATATTAAAATTAATCTATTTATTTATTT
>APFE031056159.1:7016-17418 GCA_000404065.3 Pinus taeda | reverse complement strand
GCTATCCCGCTCCATAATCCTCTTGTGACCAAGAAAATGCAACAACAAGCCCTAGTCCATGACTCCATGCCCAATGGTTTGAAACTTATCACACTTTACCTTGCCTCTCTGTTTGGAATTATCTTCCATACATGCATCTTCCATCCAAACAAAAAATCAAAACACCTGAACCCAACAACTAGCCTAAAATCATCATCAAAAAAGTTAAATCATTAAGAGAGAGCCCTCTCTGATTGCAGGTGGGCTAGAACCTGCAATCCAAAGATTTGTTTGTGGTTACCTCGGTCGTATCCCTTCATGAGCCTAGGGACAACCTCAGTGATAACAGGTGGGAGACCTTTGACTACTAAGAACATTATCCAAAATATTAGTACTATCTATCTTTAAATCTAAAACGTTTATATTTTTCTTCTAATTTATCTTTTAGAATGTTTACCTCAACCTCCATTCTTAAATATTTCTTTTCCTTTTCTAGATATTTCTTCTTCATATCTTATTCAACCCTTCTTCCTTCTTCCACTTGCTCTGTTAACTTGAGTATCTCTTCTTTCATCCCATTTTCTTGGTCTTCAAATGCTTGAAGTAGTTCTTCATTCTACTTATCTAATTTTTCAATATCTTCCCTTAGAGAGATGATCTCAGCTTCAATACCTTCACAATATCATTTAGATTCCACAACAACATTTACTGATTTAATATGATCCTTGTTATCATATGCTTGCAACTTATCTTTAAGATTAACAATATTTTTTAAATCAAGATCAAGTTTTGTTCTAAGATCAAAAAATTATTCTATCATGTCTTCTTTTGAATCAACACTCCATCTTAAACAACAAAGGTTGTTTTGTTATAATATTCATTTTTTGACACATTGTTAGGGATAGGATTACCTAGTAGTTCCCCTAATGAGCAATCTTCCTTTTGGTTTTCTTCATGGATTACTTGTAGCTTATCCCACACTTTCTTTGTAGTTTCATAATGCATAAACATATTTAATGTTGAATTAGGTATGCTATTATTGATGTCGCTTAATGCCTTACTGTTCTGTTGCACTTCCTCGTCTGATGGAGGAAGTTTGGTGTATCCATTGCATACTAAATACCAAACATCGTGGTTCATTAGATTAAATTTCATCTTTTCTTTCCGTTGGTGATAATTAGCATTAGTTAGCATAGGTATGCCTTCATTATCCATTGTTTCTCACTTGCCTTAATCTTCTACTTCTAGGGCCAACATTTTTTAATCTCTTTTCGCTTTAGAGTGCTTACTTTCACTTTTACCCATGAGTGAAATTTCAGTTGTTTCACTGTCATCATCACTATCATTATTGTATAGAAAAGGAAATGGACCACAGTGAGAGAAAAACCCCATACCTAATAATTTTGTGTTATTGTCCTCTTCATTCTTGATCAATAGAAAGTGGGGTGCTCCCATACCTAAATATTTTCTTACATCTATAACAGTTACTACATATGATATATCACTTGCACAATTTTCTGAATCCCTCCTTTGAGATATCTTCTTTGTTCCCATCATTGTAACAGATCTCCTTCAAGCAATCAATATTTTTCTGAAGGACCTTCTCTGATACCAATTGTTGGGAAAAATACTTAGCAGGTGGGGAGAATCAATATTTTAAAAACTCACTTAAAATTTTCTTTTCTTATTCATATTTCTTTACGCAACTATAATGAAGTAAACATGCGTATGTATGTGATTGTTATGTAGACAACTAGCATATATCTAGTTAACTAAATTTTCAGTTAGTTCATCATTTATTTAATGTGAACCAGTGTATCAGTATTTCATTAGGCATTAATAAAACATTAACCATATGTAGTAAGAACAGAATAAACCATCACACATAAGAAACACATCAATGCACATGAAAACCGAGATTTTTAGGTGGAAACCCAATGTGAGAGAAAACCACTGCTATTGTCGTCTCCGTGTTTATATTTTATTATAAAGAAAAACCTTTTACAATCTTGTACTGGTGTAGATCCATAGAAGCACACAGACACCCATGTATAGAAGTCTACAACTCTCTCTCGTTCTCCGGCACACACTGGAAGGGAACTCCAACCCCCTAATCATATTTACCAACTACCACTAGAAGGAAGCTTCGACTCCCTCACTAAAGGCTTTAACCCTCAACTCCTCAGTGGACCACATTTCATAATTTTAATATGAGATCAACCTGACTCAAAACATCACAACCTGTAGGTCACCCTAACATCATATTTTCAGATTGGACCTACTACCATCATTTAACCCAATATCAAATAAAAAATTGAAACCAATCAATATATAAAATAACTGAACCAACTTAATCATCAAATCATTGAATAAACCAATTACTGAATCTCAAACAACCAAAGAAGCTAGATCATCTCAAATCATTGTATACTCTTCATCAAAATGTCAGACCTTTACTGTTCATCACATAAACCATAACCTATCACTGCAAACCCTAGTAAATCAGAATATATATGCTATTATTATGAGACATACACACATATATACATGATTTCTCTTCAAATAACCGATGTACAAATCTCAAAATACTGAACCCTAAAATTGAATAACTTCACTAATAAAATCAATCACTAAAACACATATTAACCTTGTCATAAATCTTTGAACCAAATAAATATCATCTCATAGTAGCATCTTTACTATTCAATATTTCATAATATAATCAGTTCATCCTCAACCAGTACTGTCAAACACCAATCATCATGAAAGATTAATCATACATCATATACAACAAAACCTTAGCATATGTACGTGACCCTTATAAGACACTTCTGCATATGTACATGCCTTTCAAGAATCATACCTACGTACAGATATGTCCATACTACATAATCAATAAGAGACTACCCAGAAGAAGGTACGTGTATGTATATGATCTTTCTAAAGACATATTGTGTACAAATCTATAACTATTGAATCATACCATTGCTACACAACAAAAAATCAATCAAACCCAAATCTAGGCATACATTGTAAAAGACAGATATAATGACATCATCATCATAGATCTATCAACCCATAAGAAAATTATTCAATGTGTAGTCATTTCAGATCTATAGGATCTGATCCATCATTTCACTTCTGGGTGAACACTTATTTCAGATCAAACAATTCATCAGCAACCCATATAATCCACACTTAGTAATTTGATCTCCATATCCTAATATATCTTAGGCCTTAGATAATACCTTAGGCCAATTCCGTAGTTATGTCGATGATATTCTTTGACAAGATCAAATGTCCATTGTCACACTCATTACTATGGGCCAGTACCATGGTAAAGAACCCTGGTATTTAGAATACCATGGTGCAAAAATTGTATGTGGATTTTCTTCAACATACCTATGTATGTACATGGATTTTCTTCATAGAACCTGTGTATACTTCCTCAAACTTCATCTTTATCATTCCCTTGTTTCTGAACTGATGTTCCTTTATCACATCTATATTGGCTTGAATACTCATCCTACTACCATCATGTTTACATCTTTATTAAGCAGGTTTCCATCAAGGACAACACATTTGTCATAATAACACCAACATAAAAGTAGGACTAGTTGATTTTGAAGGGGAACTCATGAGTTCTCTTGATGAGTTAAAGAAGGAAAGGAGAAAGAACAAGAATGTAAAATAATAGCTTCAGAGCGTTGAAAAAGGTATATACAAATATGATAATGAGGAGTTTGTTTATCAAAAATAAAAACTTGAAGAAGCCATTAAAAGAAAAAATAGTTTATCCTTTCTACTCGAAGAAAAACAAGGAACATGTCAGAAACTAGAAGAAGAGCAAAAGCATTTAAAATAGGAGTTTTTCAAGGTAAAGAAGGAAACAATATAAAAAACATGCAAAGATGAAATTAAGTCCTTCAAAGTAAAATTAGAAGAATCTAAACGAAACGAAGAGGTTCTTCAAGATTTGATCCATGAATGGGAAGAGAACTATCAAAGTCTCAAGGCAGAGCTTGTATATCTGAGAATGAATCTAGAGAAAATGAAGGCTGAGAAAGGTATAAATGAAAAATTTGCAGAAGGAACAAAATCTAGATCAGATTTGAAATAGTCAAAGGTCTTCACGAAACAAAATAGGCCTGGGATACTACATACCACAAGAATCTTCTGTGGGAAAGTTGAACTTCAGGTCTGTAGGATTTGAGGAACCTCATAACCATACAAAGATATGTCAAGAAATAATAAATGAAGACAAAAGGGTAGCAAGCCAGAGTTTATCCCATCATTGGAATAATAACTCTCTCTACCCCAAGGAACCACACCAACGGAGAATGAATCAATCAGCGAGACAACAGAGGTACCTTCAAGCATAAACTCATGAACTTTCCAACTTCAAGTACTCTCATTTATTAAGTTCATTGTCGTAAATTTTATATATTTGGATGTAATGTTGTTAATTATATAAGGATCAAAGTTGAAAGAGATGAAAATTTCGGATACAATAATTATCGAAATTTTAGATCTCAAAACTCTACTCTCAGAAATCGAAATTCCTTCTCTCCCCTAATGAGTGATGTTGAATGTTTCAAATTTAATCATTTTGGGCACAAGGAAAGTGAGTGAAGAATTAGGCTTGAGTACCCATTTATGTCTTAGATGACAGAGCTGTGACAGAAGAATTTGAAAAAAGATAATCTAATAATGATATATGAATAGTAGGTATAATAGGGACTCCTGAAAAATATAGTTATAACTCTTGATGTGCCAGAATATCCTGTGAGACATAGTGAACCCTTGTTACAAGGATATACTCATACATATGACCATGAAAACAATGAATCTATAATAACCTTGTGATACCATTGCAAGTATAAACTCTACATAACAATTCGGACAAGTAATTAGGATGTGAGATTGTACAGTTCACTCGCCTTGAAGCTTCCATCTATGTGTAAACCATTGGCAATACTCTTATATAAAATATAACTTAATCTTGATGGGAATATGAGGTAGTGACAAATTGATAACCTTGATAGGAATATAACAACAAGTTGATGAATACAACAATAACCTACAGTGACCTAAGACTATGATAATAAGGAATTAATATTGTATGACAATGACTGTTGGTAATATATAGTGATTTCCCTTGAAAGTGACAAAATTGGATATATATGTAACAATTACTTGACTTGACATACACTTGTGATATATGATAGTGGTCCTACACTATGATACGTATGAATGAAGTCAATTCTTAATGTATGATAGTAACACATGTGACCTACGGTATATAGACATTCCATATCACTTGCAAGGTTGTTCCAAGATTGATTTGAGAATATTTTTTAGCCATTACAGTGAGGCAAGACTTCTATGATAGTGATGTTGTGACATGACATGAATTAAAGCAATTTTGATAGGGATAGAATTGATTATGTTACTACATGCCCGAGTAAGGAATAATTGTAAAACAATTAGGGTTTGATATGCAATGGATAGATATATCATAGTTGAGTAGTGGTTAACAAAGGAAGGATTGCACATGACAATGAATATTAAAGCTAGGGTTTGAGGTACAATGGTCAGATTGAACAAGATTAAGCAGTGAGGATACTAGGATTTGAAAATGATATACATTCTAGATAGCGCAACAAAACTTTCATTACAGATTATTTATATTTGATTCTACACCTTTTGAGTTTAGACTAAACTTATCATTGAAATTTGACTCTAAACTAGAAAATGAGTGTGCATAAATATTATTGGTGGGTAAGCCAATCTAGATCTCATAGCCACCTGACCAAATTTATCTTTATATTTTATATTTATATTCAACAACCAACGTGTGTGTGTGTGTGTGTGTGTTTTATCACTATTTTTAATCCATAATCACTTAGCCTATGGCCAATTTAGTTCACCAACATGGTCCTATATTAATTATTAAAATGTATATCTCTATGTTTATTCAATTCTTATGTAATTATGTATGCCTATATATATCTCAATAATAGCTACATGCAAAGAAAATATAATCACATATGAAATAGAGATAATAATTTGTCTTAGAGAATGGTGAATTTTCCTTGGGCCCTAAATATGGTTTGAAGCTAATCACACACACACACACTAGGGACCCACAAATTTCTAACACTTTGCAAAGAGGAAATATTCAATAGTAAAATCAATTTAGTGCACAAATATTTGATCCCAAAGCTTCATTATTTTATTAGTTCATAAATAAAAGAATCATGTGGTTCGTATATCAAGGATCATGGCTCTCTAGCAATAGTACAACTAGTATACATAGCATACAAAACTAGGGCTTTTGTTCTACTTCTTCAGATCTACAATCTACCCAAAGACAAGAACACGTATACTACTTACTTGTTTATGTAGCCCTTCTAGATCATCCCTTTAAGTACTCTAGTTTCTTGACACCTAGTAGGTCATTTGCCTTTCTCGATCCATCAGCTTCTCACAATCATCTTTTCTACTCCAAATACCTTAAATGCATCAACTCCAAAACTACCAACAACTCACAGACCCTTATCTCATGAAGGTGGTTGTATATTATGCCTCCAAAGTTACTATTTAGTGCTCCATTACCAAGCAGTCCAATCAAGTACCTCAACAATCCAACTTCCTTCACAAAATACTCCCTGTAAACTTTTTTATCAAGATGAGAGGTTTTAGACCTGCTCCTCGGGCTTGTAAGACCTCTGAAACTCTTTTTAGGTCTATGACCTAATATTATAAAGGTTGTGGCCTTCTTACAAATCTCAATCCAACATCTAGATTTCTACGACCTTGTTGGTTGGCTAGTTTGAGGCCTCTTTTAGCCTCCTTCAGGGATTTGGGCACTCTTATAGACCTTGTGCGTTAAATAGAGAGCTTTTAGCCTCTACAGTAGGTTAGCTAGGGCTTCATTCCTATCCTCCACAACTATAACTCTACAAATATAATAAAATTAGACATAGTACTTAGTAGTCATTGTCTTCCACAGATAAGTAACTCAACTTTTCTGTTGGGGAACTTAGCTTCTCCCAACTCATCCTATATCTCTTGCAACTAGTCTTCTTGGATAATATTTACACAAGGATGCATTGCCCTGAGTTTTATCTTAGCCCGTGGTCCTCTTCTCATACTTTTGTTCACTTGACCAAATATCTTAAGACCTTGACTTGCCTACTTCAGATCTCAGCCTCCTATTTCAGCATGGTTTCATAGCATAGATCATGACCAAACCATGCTAGAGGCCCTTGTTTTCTTTCTCCTTACCTTGGCCTTTAGATTTCGGGCCTTATTCAACATTGTGTCTTCCTTACTTCGTTGTATCTCAAACGACCTACTTAAAGCATAATTCAACACCTTTCCAACCCTACTCAACCTTCTTAAAATAAGAGTATCTCTACCTTAGGAGAAGAACTTTCCCCCCATAGGGCATGCTTAACATAAGAGCAAATACATATCTCTTGCGTACGATATATGATGAGCCTCTTCTTAAGCTCCTTTTTTACTTTTCCTTGGATCACTTAGGAAAACTTATACATCTATGGTTTTAGCCTCTTGACCCTTATAATCAATAATTTGTTTTGTTTTGGTCTTAAACCCACACTTTGGGTCCAAAACCCAACTTTTGAGTAAATTTCCAAACACATTTCTTTTTGGTGGTTTATCCTCTCTCATAAATACCTTTCGAACTACCCAAAATCTAAAAATCCCTCTTCATGAGGAAGGAATTTCCTTCACACTTCCATCTCCATGAATTTCCTTGCATGCTCATGATCATACTTGCATGAGTTATGAATTTCCTTTCATAGCCATATACGTCCTCGTATGTGCCACTAATTATTTGTACTTGGCCAATATTTGTCTTGCATGATGCAAGAAAAATATCACATGCAACATGACTTTTCCAACATGATCCATGCTTGTCATTGCAGGATCTATGTCTTTCCTTACACCACCGTGAATTTTCTCTCATGGTCCATGACTATGCTTACATGGGATAGAAAGTGTTATTTCTTGTTAGAACCTAAAGTTTTAAACTTCCATAGGGAAATTAACAATCCTTCACAATCTCCCTCTAAAGATAGGCTCCCTCTAAGTCTACACAACCTTCACTAGAACAATTCTTCTTGCACACACTCTAATCCACATGCCTTCAAATTAGTTTAGATACCATGTTTAATTTTCCTTATGCCCTAGATCTAGTCTAAGGCTAATCATGCACACAAACACACTAAGAACCCACAACTTTATAACACTTTAAAACATTCCTATCAACTACCTCAACAATCCAACTCTCTTCACAAAATACTCCTAAGGCTTTTGAGCCATCAAGACCTCTTTCTAGGCGTGCGACCTAATATTAGAAAGGTTGTGGCCTTATCACAAATATTAATCCATCATCTAGATTACCAGGGCCCTATTGGTTGGCTATTTTGGGGCCTCTTTTAACCTCCTTCAAGCCTTTGGCCCTTCTACATATTTTACATAAAACATAGAGTTTTCGTCCTCTATAATTGGTTAGCTAGGGCCTCAATTCTTTCCTTCACAACCAAAACTTGACCAAGAGAATCAATAGTAGATAGAAAACTTGACAACCTCTCTCTTCCATAGAAAAGTAACTCATATTTTCTCTTGGGAAACTCGACTTCTCCCAACTCATCCTATACCTCCTACGACTAGTATTATTAGATAATATTTACACAAGGATGGATTTATTTGGGTTTTAGCTCATCCCTTGGCCCTCTACTCATACTTCTACTCACTTGGCCAGGTATCTTGAGACCCTTTTCCTGCCTAATTCAAACCTCGGCCTCCTATTCCAGCCCGTTTCATAGCGCAAATCACAACCAAGCCATGTTAGAGGCCCTTACTTCAACCCTCGTATCTAGGGCTTGATTCAACAATGTGTCTTCCTTACTTGCTTGTAGCTAAACACGACCTACTTAAATCATAACTCAACACCTTTCCAACCCTACCCAACCTTCTTATAACAACAATATATCAGCCTTATGGGCATAAGTTGGCCTTCCTAGGTCATTCTTAGCACAAGAGAAATTACATCTTCTCTTGCACACAATATATCATGGGCCTCTTCTTATCTCCTTTAATTATTTTCATTGGGTTAGTTAAGAAACCTTATAGATCTATGGTTTTAGCCTCTTAACGCTTAGAATCAATAGCTTGTTTTCTTTTGGTCCTAAACCCACACTTTGGGTCCAAAACCCCACTTTTGGGTAAATCGCCCAAACAAAAATTCTTTTTGGCAGGTTGTTCTCTATCAAAAATACCTTTCGAGCTACCTAAAATCTAATAGATAACTCCATGTCAAAAAAATATATGAATGAAATTTACTATGCTCATATATGTTAAGCCCTATATAATCCCCATGTTAACCCAAAATCCCCTTTTTAATCCCTAGATATTGAGTGATTACATTTCTATTGTTATATTTTTTTTGTAGTCTAGAACCCCTCATGGTCCCATTTTATTATAATTGTGCCCCTTGCCTCTTATATATATACTAAGAAGACCTAGTCTTATCATCATCAAATTTTTTCTTGTACATTGTTGATCCAAGTGGATATTGGTGGCCACCCGCTAATTCCATGTGGATCCCCTCTAGTGCTTCTTTCAAGTTCTTTCAGTTTCCTTAATTATAGCACAATTTACTATTTTTAGCAGTTTTTCGAGTCCTAAACTTCCGGAGTTGTTTTGAGGCCCTAAACGACTTTTTTTGGGAAATCTACCGCCAGCGATTTTCCTGTCTAAAAATTGTCTTTTTTGTCATAGTCCTCGGAGAGATCTTTCCAACGGGCTATCATGCATGTCAAACGGAGATAAGACGACCAATTCGCAACCCCGGGAAGTTGACGTACCAACTTACCCAAAAACGGGGCCCACAATTTGGCGTTTCATCTTCTAGGGTTAGGTTTTGGAATGTGAAGGGTTTTTCCATTGTTTCTCAACAATAAATAGGCCTTCGAGCCTCATTGTAACACAGTTTAAAGGCATGTAGCCACACATCTCTTCTCAGAAATAAGCTGCCATCGCCCTAGCTGGTTTATTTCCATTTCTGGTTGTAAGCATATTTCAGTATTTTCCATTAATGAAATGAAGTATTATTTCCGCTGCATCTTTGTGTATATGGTTATCTTTGTAATTTGTTGTGTTCCTGTTTAAAATCAGGATCAGTGGTATCAGAGCGGTGTGCTTTTTCTCTGTTTTTCTTTGCATGTCCCCAACGAGGTCGGGATATAGGAGTTAGGGCTTGAACTAGTCAAACCTTTGCAAGACCAGCCTCGCAAATCCCGACGGCCTCCCATGGCGGATGAGAATAAATACGAGAGGGTACGAGATCCTATCAAAATCTTGCTCGAAGAAGCCCTCGAGCGACAAAGGA
>APFE031056152.1:8216-24054 GCA_000404065.3 Pinus taeda | reverse complement strand
TCATATATAAAGGATAGTAACTCCCTGCGAGGAGCATCATGTCTTATTTTTGTAATCGAGCTCTGCTCTATTGGAGGTTGCCCCCTCGAAGAGGCAAGTGAACATTACTCTCTGCATAATAAAGTCTTCGCTATTCTGTGTTCTGGATATCTTTTCTTCGCATATTCTGTGTTATCGGTCTTTTTTCTTCGCATATTCTATATTTGGGTATCATTTGCAGGTCAAGAAGCATAACACTTTGCTTTCCCCTTTTAATTCCTTTCGAGGCCTTACTTGCCGTGGTGGACTAGACGACGTTAACCTCGGAAGTACTTCCAGAATTTGAACCACCCTGAGAAGTGTTCTCGCTAGAAGCATTTGA
This sequence comes from Pinus taeda, assembly GCA_000404065.3. NCBI lineage: Eukaryota > Viridiplantae > Streptophyta > Pinopsida > Pinales > Pinaceae > Pinus > Pinus taeda. The sequence goes on along the minus strand of APFE031056152.1, from coordinate 23,693 downwards.
CTTTTGCTTCCCAGGGTTCGAGGATGATTTTTTGGACGATAGATTCACAGAGCCAATAACTCCATCAACAGATGGTTTTGGTGGAACCTTGGATGTACCGGGTCTCGGGGCATCAGGAAAATACTCATATAAAGTACTTGACTAAGAATAAACTAAGTGAAGGTACTGAGCACGCGCGATCGCTTGCTCTTCAGTCACACAGGCTCCCATAGCAATGTCCCGTGCAATCTTAGGGACAAAGGAAGTTGTGAACCAATCGGTGAGGAGTTGATCAGGAATCCGAAACTTGATCAACCGACGACGCCTTCTCCATTCATGTATATGATCAGAGATGTGCGTAGCTGTATCCTGCTTGAGAGACGTAAGGAGATGGGTCCCTGTCTCGTACCGAATGGGTAACTGATAGTGGTATGGTGAACTTGGGAAAAAAAAGGTCCCATAGTGGGGACAATGTTATTATCCCACATAGAAGAGGAACTCGCAGAGTCCATATCATCCCTTAGAGATCTAAAGCGTGCCGGCACTGTGATACCGAGAGGTGTAACAGTGTAGGGCATAGAGATAACCGGGGATGTGGCCGGGATGGGATTCTCAATACTCGACATAACGGGTGTTCCACTCGATATAGGAGGTGTGTCTTCCATATCGGATGAAGCCATCGGGGACGAAACACCAATAGGAGTAGAGGGAAAATCCTCTTCAGAAGGCTCCCAAACAAGGTTCCAAAACAAGTCGTAAAGCTCGTCCTCTGGAGCATGAGAGTTTAACAATTGGACACTTGGAATAATAGGGAAAGTGTCACCACAAACTGGTGTCTTAGGAGCAGCAAAAGAAGGAGACCCTTGGTCACTCGGGACGGGAGACGGGATCGATGGATCCGCCAGGATGATCGAATCAAACAAAAATCCTAGACAAGCTAACGATAAAGACCTACTCCAAAAACTATGCGCAAAAAAAGATTCTAAACAAGGTAAATGTAATCATGGCCGAATAATTTTTAAGAATTTAGGACCACAAACTTTACCTTTTCATGTTTTTAATAGTCGAGAAAAGGACAAAAATATGACTCTAGTTGCCTTCGAATATTTAATGAGCCCCGAAGTGACAAGCCTCAATAGAAGCCTTTTCTTTTAAGGAGTCCAAAAGAATAAAAATGACTGCTCTGGAGAAACTAGGCAAGGTTTACTAGACAATCCGTAAAACTACATATACACCTTAGCAATCATATGAAAGCCCAAGGACTTTCCGTACGGTAGTCAATCTCCCGAATTGCTGCGTCGGTGTTACGGGCTGTAAGGCGGCAGACACGGCTTCCTATGGATCAAGGATGATAACCTAGTGGAGTCTCCCCATATATATGCGATGGTACGTGGGAGCACAAGTCCGTACTAGACCACAGTTGAATCACACAAGGATGAATCACCCAACCTTAATGCGAGAACAAAAGTGACTAGGTTTAACGACGCCGGAGCACATCTCTAGCCTAGACCTCTAGAATGTGAGCGTGATGTTCCAATGCGTTTTTAAGTTCATTCGATTTATTTTAAAGTTGATCTTGAGTTAAGTTTCGGTTTTCAGGTCCTACCGTATGTAATTTCTCAAAATCCCTAAATTCACTCTATATGCCAAAACATGTCATTCCATTCGATGAATGCTAATTACAAAAGATTTTAGAGAGCTTTCATGCAAACGAAACGATCACAAACAACAAAGAGTTTCCCTAATGCAGCTAATGCAAATCACTAAACTTTTTTTTAAAATTACTAATCCACTAATCAAAATGAAAAGTCCTAACTTTCATCAACTATTCCAAAGCAAAAGAGATTTTCTTTTTGAATAATGGCAAAATGCACTAAAGAGTTTTTGAGAAATAACACTAACAAATTCTAACCAATACACACACGTTCAGTCCCTCAAAAGACAAATCAAACATCCAAAGAATAAAAAAAGGTCCCAAAGAAAACAATGAGCCGTGTGATCTGGGCTCAAAGTGAGACGAAGCGGAATTCAAGTGAAGACAAAGCAAATCACCTAAATAACGCAAGGAAATGATTCACGACTACCAAACAAGTGTAAAGGAGCAAGCAAGAGAGTCGATTGGACAACAAAAAGATCGAAACACCTTAGGAAGGCTCGATTCACAAGGCCACTAGATGCCCTAGGGCTAGAAATGTGAAATCGGGAGAAAAAAGCAAACACCCAGAGGGTAGCGATCGACACCAGTCAAATCACACTCCAACACATCAAAGTAGTTTGGTAGAGGCACTTAGGATGAAACCAAAGCTCAAAAAATCAAGAACCAAGCAAACTTCAAAAGTTTACAGGCCTGGCGTGACTGTCAGGATGCAACTGACGCCTTTCAGGATTGGCGCGAGTTGTCAATGTGCAACTTGCGCCAACTGGCGCGACTGTTACGCTATAAACTAGCGCCTGTCGAGTTTTCTACGGAAAATAAAAAACACAAGAGTCAAGGCTAAACCAAAAATACCTAAGTACTTTCAAGAGGCAAAAACAACATAGGTATCCAACCCAGAAAGCAAAACAAGCAGGAGAAACCAAGGAAACAATCAAGGAACAAGGCTAGTCCCAAGTTGTTCAGTTTGCAAACCAAACCGGAGATGGACTGAAGTAGCGTTGATCTACTTCGCTAATGCAAAGCAATAGCATTTCGAATGCTATCTGGCCAGACTTCAGACTCCGTCTAATAGTTTACAAATCAAACAACAAGACAAGATAAACAAACAAGGCAAAGCTAACTCCCCAGCGGAGTCACCAAATTGTTGTGTAGGTAAATCCCCTCTGCGGACAAAGGCAATCCCACTAGCCTAACTGAGGTCTAGCAACAATCAAACAACGCTAACATGCAGGTTCCTAATTGTAAAGTAACGTCCAATATGAGAGCCTACCTCAAATCCAACGCTTATATTCATAGAAGGGTTGTCGCTTCCGTTCTTTCGCTTTAGTTGGTCACAATCCTCACGATCTCCGTGAATAGACACCTGCACATACAAAGAACAAGACAAATACAAGCATAAAATCCAGGAAATGCAACTATGTATCAGTCAGAAAGGATACAACTCAAACATCATAATAAAGACACATGAGTGGAACCATAATGATAGTCGTCTATTATTATTGATAAAACAAAAGAGAATACAACCAAGTTCTGACGTCAAATCCTCCTTTGGCTGGGTGAATCAGCAACAATGCCTTGTAAAGCTTATAGGGATGGGAACAAGCCCCTCTCTATTGAACTGGTAAATCCCCTCTGCGGACAGAGGCAATCCCACTAGCCCAACACGGGTCTAGCAACAATCACACAATGCTAACACGTAGGTTCCTAATTGCAAATCAAAGATCGATGATGATGGCCTACCTGGATTCCAACACTAGTAGTTGTAGAAGAATCGTCACTCCCGTTCCTTTGCTCCGGCTGGTCACAATCCCCACGATCCTCGTGAATGGACACCTGCACATGCAAAGAACGATACAAATACGAGCATAAAATCCAATATATGCAATTATATATCAGTCAGAAAATATATAACTCAATCATCATTATAAAGACACATGAGTGGAACCACAATGATAGTCGTCTATTAATGAGTAAAAACAGAGAAAGATACAACCAAGGTTCTGACGTTGAACCTCCTCTGACTGGGCAAGCAGCTAAATACGCCTTGCAAAAGACATTCCCTCTCTCAGAATTCCGACAGCATAACCTCCCTATGCTTCACAATTCTCACTATCACTCCAGCATTACTTCAGCACTCAGAAAGACTCTAGCAAAACTAGCTTGTTTAATGCATGAGGACAGCCATTTATAGATGGAGAAGGGAGGAAGATACATTGTACCAGGACACCCATTGTGGATTGGCATTATCCCTGAAAAGCCACTCAGCATAGTTGTCATGGATAAAAAATGACTTTCGACCTCTATCTTGAGGATTTTTCCCTCATAGAACTTCATGATAAGAGAGGAAAAAACATATGGGTGCGCGTTGGCAAAAAATCATAACCAAATTTAGGTGGCGCGAGTGTTGCTCTATGACAGAGCACCAATGGGCGCGCCCCCTTTTGAGGATCTGAGTCATTGGCGTGGGTAAGACACTATGTACATGCGCCAATGGAAAAAGGGCACTTTTTAGGGATAATTTGCAAAAGGTGTCTTCAGGGAACATGAAGTACATACTCAGGGGAACATAATGCAAGTGTTTTTAGGTTATGTCACTGGTCATAGGTCCCGAAATGTGTCCTCCAATGTACGAAAACAAGGGTAACAGGGATGGTGACCAACGGTGATAAATTACTGTGTAACAGATGCCCCGTAAAACATGAGGCCCGAGAGAGAGAGAGGGGTGAGATGCTTTACAAGAACATATATAGCTGCCGCTGAGAATCTGCATTGAGAGATACAATTGATAGTTCAAATACATGATGTATGTGGCATGGTCGCAGCCATCCATAAGAGAGTACATGATATCTAGATCTGTAGTATGGACGCAGCCATCTTGTTAGGATCAATGAATTGACTCAGGTATGGTCGCAGCCATCCAATGAATGAGTCATGTATCAAAAATCACGCCTGGATTACAACAGACACAATCCAGGGTCTTGCGCTCCATCTCGACCCGAACAGAAGTACAAGTTCAAGCATGTGAACATGTGAGCTGAAGTCGAACATGCATGAACATCGTCTGATTACCAGCCAATGATGAAAGCTGTTAACAGACGCGAGAGGTACCACCAATAATGACAATGGCCCTCAAGGTACTATAGGTACAGTCTACGGCGTGTGAATAAATGAGCCGATGTTTAACACCTGTAGAGACATCCGATCGGAGGCCAATGATGAAAACCTCGCATCGAACACGAAGAACCTACCATTGAGGCATGCAGGCTCCAAGGTACCCGAAGGGAGTCTCTAGGTCACTTTCCTGGATAATGAGCTAAAGTCGACAGGAAGTGATCTTCGTCGAAGGTGGGCCATAATGTTTCCCACATCATCGACATGAGACGGGAAGAGACAATGTTGTGAATTAAGATTTATGAACTATCAGACAGAGGTTGTTTCTTTCAGAGGTCAACTTCTCTTGAACATATCGGCGGCACGACAGTGGAATTGGCAGTATTTGACATCAATGGATCAGAGGTCATGATGACGAGGCAATGAGCAGATGAGAGGTCAAATAGGATTACCCAAACCCATGGAGGCAAGTGAAAAAATGAGATGAGATATCCCCACCCCGACACAAAAGCAGAGAAGTGCCATGTTCAAGAGCGACATATTGCCAACACGACAATAATTATGGTTCCCAAAATTTTCTTTTTTTCCCCCACCATTTCTGGAGAGTACCCCAATTATTTTTAACAAGCTTGATGGGGATAGCATATGCTTGTGATGTGTCATTCTGACAAGATGCGATGTCATAGGTTTTAACGAGTCTGACAAAGGAAGAACTCGGCGTCTTTTCATGTTTAGAGAGTTTGAAAAGACAACAGAAAAGGAAACTCCAGGGGTGTCCTTTTTCGTAAAGTTGTGTCTCTCGAGCCCGAAAAAAGTATAAAATAATGCCCGAAAGAACCGCCCGACCATTACAATCGAGGAGTACTTTTCATGAATAGTGATTTCGACCTGAAAAGTAGAAAAGCGATCAAAACCACGTCGTTTCGTAACCATTAACGAGTTTGAAATGACAAAAACCCGGTAATCTTTTATATTTTAACGGTCAACAAAAGAACTTAAAACGACCGCCCCTTAGTAACGTTTAACGAGCCAAGAGGAATAACTCGGCAATCTTTTCCTCTTTAAAAGGTCAAGAAAAGAGCTGAAAGCAGACCGTAAAGTAACATTTTCTCATGTTTTACCGAGCTTGAAAAAGTTGAAAAGAAGCTCGTTTGGTTGCATTGAGTTGCACCAAGCCCTGTCATCATTCAAAAAACAGCGTAAAACCTACTTCGACATGAAAATATCCCAAAAATACTCAAAAATATCATTTCTAATGTATTTTTAGGTCAAAATGATGCTATAAATGGTAAAATGGTAAAAAATAAATTTACTTTTCAATTTTTACCTTGTGAGCTCACTGTTGGAGAGTTTTTGGTGCAAATTTCAACTGTTGATTGCAATCGATCCAGGAGACCATTCGAGCCGCCGTCTGCAATAGGTAAGAGGCCTCATCCCTAGCTCTATTTTCATTCCAATTTTCAAGATTTTGATCCATAATTCAGCCCCCTGCAAGGGGATTTGCAAAATTTTAGGGTTGCGCCATTGGCGCGGGTTTCCTACACGGGACCGCGCCAATGATGATTTTTCCCTAAAGGGGTCGCGCCATTGGCGCGAATATTTTAGAAACAGTCGCGCCAACCGCGCGATCTCATTTTTCACCACATTGGACCATTAAATTTGCAAATTTGTTTCAATTTATGTTTCATTAAGGATCTAACAATTGAAATTTTACCTTTGGTTGCAGTGTTTTGCCAAAAATGGTTCTAGAATGGAAAGAACGAGAGAATAATGATGTTGATGCCTTGGCATTGGAGGATGATGACTGTATGAATGCTCTAAGAGACTGTGGATTGAAAAAATTCTTCCACACTTCATACCTACGTGCACAACCTGAGCTACTACGCTTCATAGTAGATGCTTGGGATGTAGAGGATCAGGTATTTCACCTGAAGGACCAGACATTGGAGTTGGATGTTTCTGATGTCTATTTTATCACTGGATTGTCGCGGGGAGGTGCACAACCTATCTTGACAGGTAGTCGGCCTTCCGTGGAGAAGATAGGGGAAGTGATGGCACGAGTGTGTCCTAGAGCACGGTTTGGAGCAAAGAACAAGAAGGTAGATATCAACATGGTGCCCAACTTAGTACTACGAGTCATTTTATTCACCATTACCCAGGCAACTGGGGTACAGGCGCCCCATGAGGCCAGCAAAAATCATTTGCTGCTGGCCACTGAGTGTCTCCATTCGACATTGTTTTATTGGGCCACGACGGTGACGACCAACATTAAACGACAGCTTACCAAGTGTAAGCGAGATGGAAACAAACAGTTTGGATATGGGTCGATCATGGTGACTTCCTTTCTAGAGCGACTGTCGATCTTCCGGGTACCCGGGGGAATAGTGGCAGACCCAGTGTTGAGGGAACCGAGGTTGCATCGATGGGCAGAACTTATGCCCAGAGGAGGAGGGGGCCAATAGATGTCCTGGAAGCCCGAGTTCTTTATCTGGCTCCGACACCAGATGATCGTCGTTGAGGACTGGCCCTATGCGGGCATGGATTTCACTGGAGATCCCGATCTCCCTCTACCTGCTGGAGAGGACTGGGATGAGGAGCTGGGTAAGAAATCTTTGTTTTTTAATGTTTTTATGTATTTAAGTTTTTTTTTTTGTTAATACATGCCTATCTCGTACAACGTCTTTATATGTATACAGATGTTGGTGCAGAGCGACCAGCTGACTTGCCTCACAATGTGCGAAGAGCACAACCTGCAGCGGACCCTCAGATAGAGGGTGAGGATGATCTCGTACAGAACCTCGAGGCACTTACTCGAGGTATTCCAGATTACGGCAGATTGGCGGACGTGCCTAGAGCGTACCAGAGGCACACGGTGGGAGTATCTACTCGTGTCCATCGTCTGTTGAGACGTTTGGTGCGAGCGGTGACATGCTATCATGAGCATCACCATGATTAGACGCCTAGGTTTCTTTTTGCATATTTTTTGAGGAGCACGCTGTCAGCAGCTGTATGCTTTGGACATGTATTATTTTTTGTAACGCGCGGGGCGCGAACATTTTGACTCACACACACACACACACACACACACACACACACACATATATATATATATATACATATGTTTATGGTTTCTTATTGTGTTTTCATGTGCTTGCTTGTATAATGTTTTATTTACAAATTTCGCAAATGTCTATCTAATACATGATTAGCCAATGCATCAGATAATGTGTTTAATTGTCATGGAATATGCTGGTATGTAATGAACTCAAAATTCCTCTCTAACAATCTTACACGTAAATACAACCTTAGAATATGATGGTCTCTGATGGAATAACACCTATTGAGCTGGAGGACGACAAGTTGAGAATCCAGGTTTACCACTAATGCCCGAATGCCAAGATTAATTGCTTCAGTAAGGAGTTCGATTACGGCACAATATTCGGCGACATTATTCATGGTACGACCCAAACAGACACCTTGAAGATCTATTAGCTCACCATGAGGATCATAGATCACCCATGCCGCAGAGGACAAGTTACGAGTACTGCGACAGGCACCATCAGCGAAACCAATATAAGGTGTACTAGACATTTGCACAAGAAGCGAAAGACACAATAAGCGACAAGCGACAATCGAGTCTATAAAAACTCTAGCACACATACACAACACACTTGCTAGAGTACACGTATATACAAAAAGAAGCGTACTAGCATCACACATAGTACTTTTTCAAATACAGCCCATTTCGGGGCTGCGCGAGAGGGTTCCCTTCATAATCAATTAGCTCATAGGCCCCTTTTTCCAAAAATTTCTTGACAATATTAGGGCCTAGCCACATGGATTCGAGTTTTCCTGGTCCTAGCTTATCGTTGGCCTGATCATACAGCAGAACTAAGTCTCCCTCGTTAAAAGAACGTGGATGTACAGTCTGGTAAAAGCGGGATTTGACTCGCTTCTTCTACGTTTCGATAGCTAAATTAGCTAGGCGACGAGTCTCATCTAAACGCTCCAGATAAAGGAGGCGTTCTTCTAATGGGGTAGTGTTAGGAAGTAACTCGACGACTAATTTTAATGAAGGGATTTCACACTCAATTGGAAGGGTAGCCTCTAGTCCATAGACTAGTTGAAATGGAGTGAAACCAGTGGCATCCTTCACGGAAGTTCGGTAAGCCCACAAAGCAGGGAACAACATCAAATGCTAGTTAGACTTGTGCATGCCAATGGTGCGCTGAAGCATTGTAACCAAGATCTTGTTGCTCGCTTCAACTTGGCCATTGGACTGAGGGTAGTACGGAGTAGAAATATCATGCTTTAAGCCTAGCTGGGTTGTTAGTTCTGTCATCATATGATTCCGGAAATGCTTTCCGTGATCAGTGACGATGGCTTGAGGGATGCCGAATCGCGAAATAACATGATTAATCAAAAATTGCGCCGCTGTGTGACCGTCTTCATTCAGTGTAGGCATCGCCTCAGCCCATTTAGTAAAGTAATCGATGGCAACGATGATGAACCCATGCCCCCCGGCCGAGTGAGGGTTACAGGTGACATAATCAATGCCCCATTTGGTAAAAGGGACGATGGTAACAACAGGGTGCAAAGGAGCAGGGGGTGCCTGCATCTTCCGTTGGAAAATTTGGCACTCGTGACAGGAACGGACCGCAAGAATGCAATCCTTGAAGATGGAAGGCCAAAAATAGCCAGCACGGATAATTTTTTGAGGGGTAGCATATCCGGACATGTGACCACCACAAGCACCTGAGTGGCAGTCATTCAAGACTCTCTCAGCTTCTTCATGAGTAAGACAACGGCGGAGAACAGAGTTGGCGCCGAGGCGATATAAAGTATCCCCAATGATACGATGTGGTTGAGATTGATGACGAATCCTTCGCCGAGCGTCTTTGGAAGTGCCCGAGCAGAAGGAGGACGTTTGCAAATACGTAAGAATGTCACCATACCAGGGGTCGAGGGTGTTGATGAGAAAGAAAGTCTCATCCTGAATGTGATCTTTGGTGTGAGATGGTGAAGAAGGAGATGGAAAAGAGCAAATTAACTCAGCAAAAATCAATGATTTCTTGGACTTGGCGGTAGCGAACTCCAAGTCAAACTCTTGGAGGATGACAATCCACTTTTAGTATTTGCCCCCCAGCAACTGGCGTGACAAGATATACGTCATGGGGTTGCAATCAGAAATCACTGTAGTAGTGCGCAGCAGAATATAATGATGGAAACGTTGGACAGCGCAAACGACGGCTAATGCCAACTTCTCGACATGTGCATATCGAGTTTCCGTATCTAAGAGGTTTCTACTGAGATAATAAATGACATGCTCAATGTCATCATCGTCAGTTTGAACAAGAACCATGCCGATAGTGGTGTCGGCGGCAGCTAAATATAGGATGTAGTCACGATCATAGTTTGGAGGGTGAAGCAATGCAGCAGAAACAAGGAGACCCTTGAGTCGCTCAAAAGATTCTTGAGCCACAGTATCCCAATGAAAAGGGACATCCTTTTTAAGAAATCGTGTAAAACCTTTAGCCACCTCGGCGTAGTTCGGAACGAAACGACGTAAAAAATTCGCTTTTCCTTGCAAGCTTTGCAATTGTTGTAAGGTAGCAGGGGGAGGGAGATTCACTATGGATTCGACTTTGAGGGGATCCAGGTGGATTCCCTCTTAGGAGACGACAAATCCGAGAAGTCAACCCGATTCTACGCAGAAGACACACTTGTGAGGATTAAGCCTGATTCGGTAGTGTTTACAGCGAAGAAATATCTCGCGAAGATGAGAAGGGTGGTCCTGACGCTTGGCGGAATGAGCTGGTAGATCATCCAGGTAAGGCTGTACAATGTGTTGAATGTCATGAAAAGCGTAGGGCATTGCACATTGGAAGGTAGCGCCGACATTTTTGAGACCGAAAGGGAGCTTCTTATAAGCAAAGGTACCCCACGGATAGATAAAAGCAGTCTTGTGTTGATCAGCGGGAGCAATATTGATCTGGTTGTAACCAGAAAATCTGTCCATAAAAGAGTACATCTCGCTTCTCGCACACTCGTCAATAATCTGATCAATGAATGGTGTGGGGAAATTATCTTTAGGACAGGCCCGATTGATATCACGATAATCAACACAAACGCGGATAGTTCCCTCTTTTTTTAGTGATAGGTACAATATTAGAAACCCAATCTGTGAGCAGGATAGGATAAATAAAACCAGCTTTAAGAAGTTTTTCTACTTCGGCCTTGATTGCTGCAGCCTTTCGGGGGTGTACTTGATGTAAACGTTGGCGAACAGGCTTAGCACCGGGGTACATGATGATTTCATGCACCACTATGCTAGGATCAATGCCAGGCATTTCTTCATAGGACCAAGCAAAAACATCACGAAATTCACGAAAAAGGTTCGAATAAAGTTGAATCTCCTCCGGAGTACAAGTGACTCCAATGTGAATGTGCTCGACGATCCCTGGTTTAATAGAGATGTCGATGGGCTGGGTTTGCGTAATGTTTGCCATATTACCTTCAGAAGAGGTTTGATAAACGTGAACAGGTGACTGAAGGAATCGAAATGGGAAACAAGGAGCAAACCGTTGAATATAAGTCGGCATATCCTGAGGGACAGAGAGTAACGAGGAACGATGGTGGGTATCGTGCCAAGGAGGTTCCTCGAGAGACATAGTCTCAATAATAGCTTCATTGGAAGAAAATGTTTCTTTTAAAGGATCTGAAGAAGTTTGATCTGCAAGCCCTAAGGATGGAGCGAACGTGTGGAAAATCTTGCTCGAAAAAGCAAGTTCAGAAGAAGGAGCCGATGCAGCTACGATTTCGACGTAGTTGAGTTTGGCAGGACTCAACGGCATCTGGTCGCCCCAAGAATCTACTTGTCGATGGATGGCTAAACGATCCATGGATCAAGACAAGTAGAATCATATTGACGGAAGCGACATTCGGAGGCGCGGGCTGGAAAAACACCCAATAGGTTGGAATGCTTTTTGAAAAGCCTATGACCTAGACTCTCAATTGATTTGGAGGTATGTCACAAAAGGGATAGTTCCTTCTGAAGAGGAAGCGAAAAATGACAGCTGGTCGACCGTAATAATCTTCCCTTGGTGAGGGAAACAAATGATACGAAAGAAAGATGAAGCGACAGCTTGCATTGCAGAGATCCAGCTGTGTCCGAGAAGGAGGTTGTAGGTTAGAGTAGCATCAATGACTTCAACTTCCATATCGACCTTTTTCCCTTCCAAAGAGATAGGTAAACGTGGGAGTATACCATAAGGATGGGATGCCCTTCCATCAAAAGCTTCCAAGGTGGTGGGAGACTGACTCAACGTTGGAGATCCAATAGCTTTCCAACTGGCAACAGACATGATGCAAGTTGAAGCACCTTCATCAATGACTATACGATGGATAGTTTTCTTATCGATAATGACCTGTATAAGGAATGCAATTTGTGGAGGATGTCTCTGTGTATGGCAGTCTAAGTCAAACGTAATTAAATCCAAGTCAGCCGGGTCTATGCCGCCGATAGCGAATAGAAAGGACTTCCTCTGAGAGGGGCAACTCTGGAGAACTTCTAAAGCGGACATAGCCGACGGAGTCTGGGCTAAATCCTCAACGATATTGTAGTGCTGAGCAGCACAGGCATTTGGGTTGTAAGAAGATTTCCGGAGTACTCCTTTTGGAGGGGGTCGAAGAGGGGTTTCAGTACTAGGTCTCTCGATATGGAGAGGGCTTGAACTGAACAGAGGAGCACTAGGGGGAACCTCAGGCTCCTTCCCGGCAGATGGATAATACTTTGTTCGAGTACTGATATAACAGGTATTGTTCCTGCCATGAACACTTAGGAACCGAAGGAAGAGGGAGGTTGAGAGGGGTCAGCGACCATTTGAGTTTGCTGTGAAGGAAAGGGTTCTTTAAGCACCGCAGGGACCCCAGGAGCGCCTTTCAACAAATGACTAACTTCAGACCGCTGAGGGAAGTCCTTGGTATAGTGATCCTCATCACAGATAAGACAAGGATACTTGGGTTTGCATTTGGCACTCTCCTCAGATTGAGGTTTAGGTTGTTCCTGCTTAGGTTGTTCCGACTTGTTTTTCCCTTTCTCTTTCTTTTTTGATTTCGAGGTTTTTTCTGTCTTAGTTGACTGAACGGCATTAACCTCGGAGGTAGGTTTAGAAGGAGGTGTAACCTGGGAAGTGTTTTCATTTGGAGTATTTGATTTCTGCTACCCAGGGTTTGCAGAATTTTTCTTGGAGGATGAACTCACAGACCCAATAATGCCGTCAACTGTAGGTGCTGGCGGGGCTTTGGATGTTCCTGGTCTAGGGGCATCAGGAAAATAATCATATAATGTACATGACTGATAATAAACTAAGTCGAGGTATTGAGCACGCGCGATAGCTTGCTCTTCAGTAACACACGCTCCCATAGCAATGTCTCGAGCTATTGGAGGGACGAACGAAGTCGTGAACCAATCCGTAAGAAGATGGTCGGGAATCCAAAATTTAATCATACGTCTACGTCGTCTCCATTCATGAATGTGATCAGATATGTGTGTAGCGGTTGATTGTCATAAGGACGTGAGGAGGTGCGTGCCCGTTTCATAACGAATGGGCAACTGAAAATGAGTAAGGAATGCCATAGCCAACGAGTTGAAATCCTGAAAGGATCCACGATTTAGCTCAATATACCATTTAGCGGCGGAGCCAGTGAGAGTCCTTTGAAAGAGGCGAAGCCGAATCAAATCATCAAGCCATGAATTAGATGAGAACCATAGATGATAAGTCATGACATGAGCTTCTGGATCTTCATTAACTTTACCATCGAATTTCGAGCAATCACCAGGAATTTTGGTGGGAACCGGAGGCCAATAAGGATTATGAAGGATAGGATCATTAGTCAGTTTGGACACATCCGGTAATTCTAAAGTCGCTAAAAATGGTAACTGAGGATTAAATGACATCTAAGGCTACTGGTACGATGGGACACCCGGGTTCCAACCAGGTGGTGGTGGCCCCCAAGGGCCTTGCCCTGACGGATTTGCCCCCATAGTGTGCTGGCCGTAGGGATTTGTGTTTTGCCCCCCAACATATGGATTACCAAACGATGCTGCAGAAGTAGCATGTGGCTGTTGATAATTTTGGTAAGGAGCAAACAAAGGTTGGCCTTGAGATTGCTGGTAACCGTAGTGTGGTGGGACCCCAAATTGAGTTTGAGACCCAGGCTGAGTTTGATAAAACGTTTGAGATTGACCTCCAACCTGCATTTGAGAACCAGACAGATTTTGGGATCCAACTTGGGTCCAGGTGCCAAGTTGAGCAGCGCCAGTAAAAGGATAACCTTGAGCTATCTGGGCAGAAGGATAACCTTGCTGGTATTGGGGCTGAGCTACCTGCTGATACTGAGGTTGGCCTACCTACTGATACTGAGGTTGACCTGCCTGCTGATACTAAGGTTGCTATCGTGCAGCAGAGGGTTGCCCTATCATGCCAAATGGCTGTGTTTGAGGGTGACCAGTTTGTCCAGAAGACTGAGTATACTGGACAGTTGGTTGACCAATTGTTTGGGAAGCTTGGCCGGAAACTTGGGTATACTGGACGTTAGGTTGATTCGGACTAACAAACGATTGACCAGTTTGTCCAGTATGAGAACCTTGCTGGATACCAGGTTGAGCTTGTTGAGTGGAAGGTTGGCCTGGATTACCAGTAGGTTGTGTATGAGGAGTAAAAAAGGGACCACTAGAAGCAAAAGGATTTCCTTGGAAGGATTGTCCTTGTAGATTTTGCTGGTGTGGTTGTTCAGGTTGAGCATACGACGCTTGACCACCATGATAAGAGGTAGAACCCCAATCTATGGATAGTGGAACTGAAATCTCTCCAACTGACAGCTGACTTGTCCTAGTACCAAGGGGTGGTAGATACTGATCATACTGCCCCCCAAGTGAGACATTAGATGTAGGATCAAAGCCTACAAATAAAGAGGACGAAGGTCGGCTAAAAATAGGGGTCGAAGAAGCCACAGATATAATTGGAGGGGTTGTCACCGAGGTAACAATTGTACTACGAGGTGGTGGAGTCAAAGGCTCTGTATTGGAAAAGACGGGTGGTGACCAAATAGAATTCGGAAAAGGAGATGATATAAAATCACGCAATGCTCTATAACCAAGAGGCAGACCCCCGGTAGTAGCAGTCCTACTAACATGTGTAGACTCCATTGTGCTAGGAATCTCGTCCCCTGGCACACCGGATTCGTCAGTCGTAGTAGGTGATGGATTTTCCATATCAGAAGGAAATGGTTTCCAAGGAGAAGTATATTCCCAAAAGGGAATACCATTTTGAGAAGGTTCCCAAATGGGGTTTGTATAAAATTGGTAATCCTCGTCACCTGGAGCACAAGAGCTAATCGGTTGTATACTTGGAACAATAGGGAGAATTTGACTCACAACCGGGCTCTCGGAAGACGAGATTGGTAGTTCCGCCAGGATGAAACTTCACAAAAATCCTAGGGAATCTAGCGAAACCAGTCCCTACTCAGACTAACGCAAACAAAATTTAACCGGGTTATGTGATCATGGCCAAATAGATTTTATGACACTGAACTTGACCTTTTCATTTTTAAAGAGTCGAGAAAAGGACGAAAAGATGACTCTAGTCTCCTTCAATTGTTTAATGAGCACGAAGTGACAAGCTGCTCACTTACACCTTTTCTGTTAGACAGTCCAAAAAGGATCAAAA
>APFE031056147.1:0-23509 GCA_000404065.3 Pinus taeda | reverse complement strand
GGACTGCTATAAATAAGAAGGGACCCAGAAATGCTATTTTTAGAACTTTCTATTTTTAGTAGTTTCACCTCTCACCCAACGTGGCCAATGACCTCACTAGCCAAACTTCTATTTTTAGACATGTTGTTTTTAGTAGGTCTATTTTTAGCACATTCTAAATTTAGCATTTCTTGTTGCGCACTTTTCAACACCAACCGTTGTTACATTCAGATTTAGAGACTCCACTGGAGAACTAAGCTTGTTGACAGAGGAATGGAAGCACATTTAAGAAAAATAAGGTATTATGTATTCTTTCTCATTACGTACCTTCCATCCTTTCGTGAAAATGTCAAAAGGATTTTCTTTTGCCTGTTGTATCCAAACGAAGATTACAAATCTACACATAATTCTCCTTTTGAAATTATATATCATTCCCTTGAATTTGCAAATGCATCTTCTTATTGTATTAGTGATCCTAAACAAGATCCAAATGATAATCATAGTCAAATCAGTACAATTCCATCTAAAAAAACCACAGTAATGGTTGTTGTTTGATATGTTCCATTAGATCTGCAAGCTCCTTTACATGATTTACCACATAACTATGGTCAAAGGTTGCCTAAGTTTGATGGCACTAGACCCACTATAACACAACAACACATAGACAAAATGAATGACTTTATAGATGTTGATTTTGATGATGTTAAGATGAGGCTTTTTGCCCAAAGCCTGAATGGAGAGGTCATAAAATGGTACAGAGGACAACATAAGGCAATATTGTTAATATTAAAACTTTTTAGCACACTTGATATATGGGAGGTTAAAAAGAACCCTTTCTAGATTATGGTTGAGTATAGGAATCTAGAGAGGCATTCGAGAGAATCGATCCAAGATTTCTCAACTAGATTCAATAAGGTTTACAATTCCATCCCAACAGACATAAAGCCTCCCCTAAGATTGACCTTACTTCATTATCTGGATAGATTTGATGCAGAGATAGCCCATAAATGAAGGGAGAGAAACCTAACAACTTTGGAAGAAATGTAGAAAAATGTTGTTGATATAGAAGCAAATTTTCTAATCAAAAGAGTCAAAATGGAAGCTAAAAGAAGAGGAGTGGTTAAGGAGGAGTTTCCTCCATCATCAGTCAATAAGCTGGATGCATTAGTGAAAAACATGAAAAGGTTGATGGAAAAAATCATTTTACAAAACAAAATTACTATTAGGGAGCAACAAAGAAGACCTCCTTTCAAAGTAGATTTTGCACAAGAAGGAGAGGTTATTGATTCATGTCACCATGAGCTACATATTGATTGTTTTATATATGCACTTGAAGGCAGTAATGAATAACATGACGAAGATATCGAATTAGGTGAAGAAACTTTTCCCTTGTGTTTTGCTTCATTTCAATTACTGAAGGAGAACTTTTATAATGTTATAAGTTAGCAATGTCATAGTATTGACATCAAACATGAGGAAAACAATGAGTTAGCTGATGGAAACCCTCCACCCTTTGTAGGTTTTAACCCCTTACAGAAATTACCTGCATACGAATTCTAAAACACAGAAAATAAACAATAGCGAAAGCATAACACATAAATCAAATATACATAGAGATTTTCCCCTAGATCCAAAAATTTGGACTATGATATTGGCTTTTCATTATTTTCCTTTCAATGTTACAATACATATATATATACATGCCGAAGCATCCAATACTATGAACCGAAAACCATCGTGCCCAAAAACATGTGCGAAAACCATGCACTAAACCATAGGTAGGTTCGCCCACCTAATATAGGGTGCCAAAAAAAATTCCCCGGGGCGCTAACCACCCCCCTCAATCCCCTGTGAGTCCCCCATTGCACAACGAAGGGGGGGCTCCGTTGCCCCTCTAACCCCTGGTTAACTAGGGGTGCTAGTTATGGAAAGAATATAACACAACCCAACACCCTTATCTTTTGCTTCATTTGAACTGTTGAAAGAAAATTATAAGATTAATAATGAAGCAGGGAAGCAAGTTGACAATAGCATAGATTGGAAACAACCTTCTCATGTATTTGATGACCCTGCTATTTTTTATATGGAAGACACTTTTAGTTCAAAATCACAACTATTGAGTAACCATGAGATTGAAGATTTGGTTGGAGGGTTGAAACATGAAGAACATTGTGAATTAATTCAGGGTGGTTATGTGCCATTGAGTTTTGGTTCATTTGAGTTCTTGAAGAAAAATGTTAAAAATATCCCTGGAGCAAAGGATGGTGAGCTTAGAGAGGGGCCTATAGTCTCTTTGGAACCAATACACAATAAAGTGCATCAGCGCTTTTCAGTTTTCAATGATCCAATAATCGATATTTTGGATGGTTTATGCAATTAAATTTCTCCTCATTTAGTCAGTTGTGAACTTGAAAACAAGGTTGATGAAGACTTAGTTTGGCAGCCAACATCATTGTTTTGTCCAGTAGCGGTTTCATTAGAAAAGTCACATGAAAATTTGCAGCCCTATGATGACAACTATAAGTTGAAATTGCATAAAAGAAAGAATGCATATAAAGGTTTGTATTCCTGGTATATAGACCACCTGGAGCAAAATTGTAATCTATCAGATGAGCTGAATTTCAGTGATCATTCATTTAAAGATCCTTTTACATGCATATTGGAATCATCAGTCAAGATAGATCTTGTTTTGTTCACCAGTGCAGAGATTGGATTCAATTTGAGATTTGAGTTTCCATTCTCTTTCTTCTTCTGTCTGCTCAAGGTAACTGTGAACCTGACTAAGTCAAGTGGCCATTTTCTTGATTGGCTACATTGCAGAGAATATGTCACCTAGTGCATA
Organism: Pinus taeda; assembly: GCA_000404065.3. Lineage (NCBI taxonomy): Eukaryota > Viridiplantae > Streptophyta > Pinopsida > Pinales > Pinaceae > Pinus > Pinus taeda. The sequence goes on along the minus strand of APFE031056147.1, from coordinate 20,688 downwards.
TACTTTCAGCAGGTGTAGACAACCATCATCAAAGTTTAAAGCCTGAGAAGAAGGCCCTAAGACTTTGGTGACATGTTGTCAAATTACTTATTTCATTTAAAAATTTTAGCTTTGTAATCAGTTTTCAGTTATTTGAGTTTTAGTATTTTTTTTTTATTCCATTGCCCAAGGGAGAAGGCTACTAATATACGGTGTTCTTGACACCTCACAATGAGGATACCATCCCCATTGGAGCCACTGTTAGGGTCCTGCCTATAAATTCACTAGGTATTATAGTCTACATTATCTTTGTACTAAGGTCTCAAATTTCTTAAGTAACTGAAAATATATGTGTCTAATGAGGTCGATTAGTCTTTATTTGTATTGTAAGGTTCCTAAGGGGTCATCAGTGAGTTGTCACGAGTGTCTTGTCATGAGTGAATGTTGGAAAATTGATGGTGGTTGTGCTAGTATTGTGCATGAATGTTGGCACTAATGTCAACCAAACTGGTAATAATGTGTGTTGCAATGCATGACTCAGAAGGATTCCTATGGTAGTTGCAGGCTTCATGTAGAGGATCATCACGGTGGGTGTATTTTCAATTGTCCAAAGAGAAATGAGAAAAAAGGTTTGTAGTCATTTTACAAGAAGCATAAGGACATCGAACCCTCTCCGTTAGAAAGTGCTATGAACTTGATTTCCAACGGTATGTGGAAGTACAAAAATGGACTCCTGGATCAAAAGATATGGCTTGTTGAAGTTTAAGAGTTTGAAGCCTTTGAAAGGAAGCCATATCAAAGGTCTAGAGCACATCGACAATCAACGAATCGGAGGAAAGGCACATCGGTGATCGATGAATTGAAGGAAAGGCACATTGGTGATTGGTGATTGAAGGTTTAAGGCATATAGGAGGTCCAAAAGATATCATATCGCATATCAAAGGTCCATGGTGGATTGACGAATCGACAATCAATGATTGATTAATTGCAAGCCTAGAGCATATCGACATCCAGTGATATTGCGATATGAAATGTTGCGATTTCAAAAGTGCGAAATGAATCTGTCGATAGTGTTAAAATTGTTGGGAAAGTGCCAATATTGTAAAACCGTTGGGGAATGCCGAAACAAATTTACAAAGGATTTTCATCGCAAAACTAGAGGTGGACAAGCCTTTTCTCTCTCCTCTAGCGGGATGTGTGGTAGAATATGATTGGTTCTGATAAATCTATGTGGCATCTGACGTCATCATGATGTGGCGATACGGGAGGACATATGGCAGGAAATTTTGGCATTTTAAGGGGTCCTAAGGGGGAAAATCAGGGTGACACATGTCACCACTCACGAGGTGCCACATAGTAGTGATGACATCATACTTGAAGGTCGGTGTATTGGAGGTCCAAAGAAAATCAACGCTTTGTAACATTTTCCACATGAAAAAGTTTTGATTAGTGGGGGCATCAATATTGAGATTGGCGCATGGTCATTAAGATTTAAAGAACTTGGGCACTAAAGCATTTAGCAAAGAAAAAATATCCCCCTACAGCAAATAAAATGCCTTATAAAAGTGGAAATTTAAATTAAATTACGTTATAAAGGGGCTCCGGTATAGTATCAAGCCAATATTCATTGGCCCGGCTATATAAAAAATAAAGGTCAAAGGAGAAAAAGCGTAAGGGGATGAAGAGTATGGTAAAACAATGAGGCAAAAACATCTCTGATAAGACCATACATAGAGATAACAGATGGATGGGTCGACAGTTGTTGAATCACAGGAAAAGAGGGATGGTAGTTTAGAATGGACAGTCAAAAACTTCTGTGAATACAACTACAACCACTCTGGATTTAAAGGCAGAGGATCAACATTAACGAACCAATTTACATATTTGAAGGCTGAAGATTTTCTGACAGTTCTAAATTTCTTGCAGTTTTCTAGTGTCTAGTTTTATCTTTACTTTATTGTTCAGATTTTTCTTGGAAGACAGCTACAACAAGCAACAATTTTCCTCTAAAGATTCAACAGAACAACCAAATTCGACCAGAGTTCCTATTTTCTAGTTCTATTTCAAGAAATATCTATGTCTTTGTTAGATATTATTTTGTAATGAGTTTTGATTTGAAGTCTGAATTTATTCGAGACAGTCTATAAATATTTTGTAATAACACTTAGAAAGGGGTTGGAATGTGTTGGATTATGTTCGATTATGTATAAATAAAAGATATTTACTTTGATGTAAGTCGTGGATTGTACTCAAAGTGATCAATTTACAGAAATACAGAGAATTTTTTTCCATGATTATCATGTCAAGCAATTGGTGATGTGTTGTTTCATGTAAAATTGTTTATTTTCTCAATTTCCATATGTTTTTTCCATCTTTATTATTGCAAGAAGATTAAGGGATGAATTTGCTGAAGTGTACTCTACTATGGCTTGTTAACAATATCAATGTTTTCTTTATGATATTAAGTATAGAATTCATCTGGGTATGCTCTATATTTAATTGAACTTAAATCATATTCATCCTATTCACACCAAAGACACTCTATAAGATCCAAGAGTTTGCCTACCATGCCCTTTTATAGCTACTCTTTCATTTTGTAATTAATTACCCAAAGGTTTATGACTCCATGTCCAATGGACTTTTCCAGCATCTTTCAACCAAAATTTTGAAAAGCCCAACTCAAATCTTAATAGCTAGCCTAAAATCTTAAAAACAGAAATCCAAATCAGACAGAGAGATTCCTCTTTGAAGCTAGAAGGGCTAGATCCCAACTTTAAAATTGGTTTTGTGGTTACCTCTGGGTTCCTCTCCTCAGCTTACGGAAATTACAGAGTGCTAACAGTAACATCCTCAGTAGGCTCCAAAATTCAAGTGTACAAAAATTTTTGGAGGGTGTTGATCATGACGTTAATAGGTTCCTAGGGCCCATGAGTGCCCCCACTCCATAAAGGAACCTATGCATGTCCCAACCCCTAGTGGGTGATGAATTGCGCCACGTTAAGTGGGTAATAGTTGCTTACATCGCACACAACATGCTCTCATTTTTCTAGAGCCCCAAGTAGAAATACAAAGAAAAAATCAAGAAAAGGAAAAAGGATAATGAATGAGGGTGGAAAAATGATGTTCGGGGTAATTCATGTATCCACGATGGCTCCCTTCTACACCTAAATATGTGTACATCCCTCATCATTTTTTTTTTTTACAAAATCGACTGCTTGATATATTCAAAAAAGTTGGAGGAGACTAAGCTCCGATTTTACAAAAGATGAAATCATAGTAGTAGCTTGTGACTGTATTTCATTATGGAAATACACAAAAATGCCTTTACTATTCGCTTGTAAGTTCCTAGAACAAGTATAGATTCTTATGAACTGAGACAACAACAAGCTGGTTTTGCAGTACATCTAGTCAATGGTGATATGGCTGATATGGCAGGCGTTGGAGGCCTCAGGATGGCTGTTTACTACTGCAGCTCTGGCGCTGGAGGAGCTGGTACTTGGTTCATTTGTGCTGTTGATCTTGTCCACCATGAACTTGAGGATCTCAACTGATTCTTGAATATGTGCACAGGTGTTGGAGAGGGCAGTGAATTGCTCCTGCAAGGAAGAAATACGATGTAGAAACAGATTAAGATCAGCCTCGTATTTAGCTGTGAGGATCCTTGTGGCAGCATTGATTTTTTCATCTAACAGGCGTTGATGAGTTCTGACTTGCTTGATCTCGGCTTGGAGGTCCCGACAATGCAAGCAATCTTCGCTTCTATCCATGAGGAAGGCTTCAGCTCTTACTTGTGGAAACTTGAGAAGGAGGCACACACTTACTACTGCAAGGTGTCTAAAGACAGCTCTGAGAGGGCTAGCTGCCTGAGGATCGGGCGTTAAAGCTGAACAGAATATGCCGCAACAGAGTAGAACAGGAGGATAGAGGGGGCAAGAAGCTGGGAAGGCTGAGTCGAGGTGAGGGAAACGATCCAGGGGAGACCTGGAAATAGAAGCGGAGCTCTGCTTACGGAAAGCCACAATGAAGGAGGCAAGGGCAAAAGAGAAGAGGGGTGGTGCACCGTGAAAATGAGGAGGGAAAGCGCTGGAATAAATAGCGGTAAAACAGACCCATGCAGAGAATCGGATCACAAGGAGGGAGCAGGGGTGATCACGAGTTCTGCTGTTTGAAATCTGATTTGCTGTTTCAAAATATTCATGGATGAGATTCGACTGCGTAGACAGAGATTTGCTGCAGAGGGAATCAAATGTGTAATGGATTTGGTCAAAGTCCTTGATGGCAGAGGCACAGTTCATTGGAGGGAGGCGATTTGGGGCAATCATGTGAATCAGGGGATTTGGGGCAATCATGTGAATCAGGGGATGAATTGGTGAAGGCTTGTGTGATTGCATCAGAGGTTTCCTTTTTCCCGAGAGCAGGCCTAGCTAGGTCTCTTATCCGCTTCTTGGTTGTTGGAGCGCAGGACATGTAAGAAATGGTACTCCAAGTCCTGAGACAGCAAATTTTTACACCGACTGATGATTTGATGGAGAAAAAGATTGGAAGCTTGTCTATTGCTATTCATTAAGCTGATTATTATAGCCAAGTCGCCAAAAATGAGGGCTTTGTTGATCCCGTGGTTCTGAAGCTGTAGGATTCCTTGGTAAAGACCCAGAGCTTCAGCTCTGTTGTTGGTTAGATTACCCAAACCCCATTCAAAGGAAGACACAGGTGCGCCTAAAGGATCAAGAATGATGCCCCCTGCACCGGTTGCTCCCGGATTAGATTTAGAAGCTCCGTCAAAGAATAAAGAATGAGATTTCTTTGAAAGGAGCCATACACTGAACTTGTCTTTTGTGAGGCAGATTTTTCATTCAGGATTGTCGGCTTTGCCTCTGAACTTACTGATCTTTGTTGTTGAAATGTTTCTGGTCTTGTCTATGAGATTCCAAATAAAATTTCGCTCCTCTGCCCATAAGCTGATGGGATCGATTTTCTTTGTTATCTTAGATGCTATAGTTTCCGAAGCAAGGCTTGAAACTTTAATGAGAATGTGCCTGATTGTAGTTGTTTTATCTCGGAAGATCATACTATTTCGAGCAATCCATATGTGCCACAGAAGAGCAAAAGGAATGGAATTCCAAACTCTTTTAGCTGGGTTTTGCTTCGCTGATTGCCAAGGATAATTTCTCCTCTAGTTATTTAAGGCTTCATCAATAGAATGTTGGGGATTCCAAATAGGGGGGGCAGAGGGGATGATGTCGTTCTAGCATGAGGCTGCAAAAGGATAAGAAATAAATAAGTGATGTATGGATTCTTCCGCAACTTGACAGTTGGGACACCTAGAGGGTCCGACAATGCCTCTTTTCCTGAGGTTCTCTGCAGTTAGAAGTTTACCATGTAGAAGTGTCCACATGAAAAATTTGAGTTTTGGGATTGCTTCAGCTCTTTTTAAAATCTTCCCGTGAGCCCAAACAGCAGTGGGGTGTTCCTTGTTACTCAGATAGTTGTATCCTACTTTGATGGAATAATTTGTTCCTGAAGGGTCCCAACGAAACTCATCCTTTTCACCTTTAATGGTGGGTGCAATACTATGTAGACAGTTGCAAAGGGAATCAAAGCTACCTTTGAGATGGTGGGGTATGGGTGGAAATTCCCATTGAACCCAGGCATTAGGTGATACATTCCATTGAGAGATTTGACTCAGGTTAGATATGCCTTTACTTGTAGATAATGAATTATAGGATCCATACCTGGAAGACTGTTTATGGGAGGTTTCCCCATGATTTTATCTGAGCCAAAGTTCACCGTTTCACCTCCTTTTGGCACTTTGGAAACATTTTGCGCCATAAATGCGATGACTTTTTTACAAAGTTTCCATATCTTTGTACAGTGTCTGTTGGGGATCTCAGAAGTGAGAATATGCAGTCTTGACTGATTAAGATATTTTGTTTCTAGGACTTTTTTCCACCATGCAGTTTGATTGTCCAGTAGTCTCCAAATCAATTTCCCACCAAATGCTAAATTCATAAGAGGTGGGGACCTAATGCCGAGACCTCCATTCCCTGGACTTTGAATGACCTGTTTCCAATTTACTAGGTTGTATTTTTTCTTTTCGTTCTTGCCCCCTTTCCATAGAAAAAATCTGAGGATGCTATCCATTTTTCGGTGGAATGATGCTGGAGCTTGGGCCAGAGAAAATTGATATAAGGGGAGAGAGGAGAGACCTGATTTTAGAAGAACCTGTCGTCCAGCTGGGTTGAGCCACAAAGTTCCCCATTTTTGAACTTTCCTTTTCATTTTGTCAAGCGTTAAGTCCCAGACTCCAGTATTTGCTTTCCCTATGGTTACTGGCATTCCCAAGTAACTGAAACAATCCCAATTTAACTTGCAGGGGACACCAAAAATGTTGGCAATGCTATGTATCGTTTGAGATGAAGCATTCCATCCATAAATACAACTTTTAAGGTGATTTATTTGGACTCTTGAGTATCTCATAAACTTGTCGAGCAGGGACTTGAATCTTCTTGCAATAATGGTGGTCACCCCCCCTAGCAGAAGGGTGTCATCAGCAAATTGAGAGTGATTTATATTTTTAATGCCATCTTCAAAATTGATGCCCTAATGAGGCCTGACTGCCTCTTTTGGTCAAGGGCACAACTGAATGATTCTGCCATGAGGATGAAGAGATAAGGGGATAAGGGGCAACCTTGCCTTAGTCCTCTTGAGGATTGAAAGGAGGGTCTGGGTCTTCCGTTGATGAGGGGAGCAATCTAAGGCCCAAAGATGTAGGCTCTTATGACATTGATAAGGAGAGGTGAGAAGCCCATATTTTAGAGAACTGTGAATAAAAATGAATGCCTTGCCCTATCAAAGGCATTGGCCAAATCTAGTTTTAGAATGAAGCCTTTCTCATTCCTTGCATGGCTTGAGTGTATGGCCTCTTGAACTAGAAGAATAGAATCTGCAATTTGTCTATTAGCCATAAAGCCTCGGTTTTCTGAGATTAGCATCAGAAGAAGAGGTTTGAGCCGAGAGGCTATGATTTTAGTGAAAATTTTATAAGATGAATTGCATAAAGATATAGGTCTGAAGCGAGAGAAATTGGATGGGCGGTTCTCCTAAGGAATAAGGGCCAAATGGGTAGAATTTGTATATCCACCTATTTTGCATTTTTTTTTGATCCACTTGACGTATTTGATAAGGTCCTTCTTTATCAACTCCCAGTAGTCCCTATAAAAACAAATTGGGAATCCATCCGACCCAGGTGCCTTATTGGGCTGGAGACTCCAGATTGCTTCAACTATTTCTTCCTCTTTTATTTCTGCTGTCAGGCTTTTGTTCAGATCATCTGTGACTTTAGGATGCAAATGCTGTAGCAAATCATCATAAGATTCTTCCTCCTGTGCTTCAGTTAAAAGGTCCTTAAAATGTTCTGCGGTTTCTTCTTTGATATCTGTTTGTTCCACACGTTGAGTCCCTGCACTATCCGTAATGGTAGTTATGGTGTTTCTGACTTGTCTTGCAGTGGCTTGTTTGTGAAAGAAGGAGGTATTCTTGTCCCCACTTTCCAGCCATATTTGCCTTGATTTGATACGCCACTTTTCTTCCTCCTACCTTTTAATTTTGCTCAATTTTTTGTACAGCTCTTCTTCTTGGATTTTTTCGTTATGACAATATTCCTTTTGTTCTATTATACATTGAAGTTCAGAAATTTGAAGTTTTAGCTCATGTTTTTCCTTTTCAGGCTCCTTATAGTGCGATTTGGCCCAATATCTAAGCGCTTTTTGCACATTCTTTAATTTGTTCTCCCATATGTAGCCTGGGGAACCTTCAATATGCTATCCCCAGGTGAGTTGGATGATGTTTTGGGCAGCTTGATGATCGCTCCATATATGGTTGTATTTAAATGGAAGCGGACCAAGGGCGTAGTGATTATCCAATGCGAGTGTGATTGGATAGTGGTCTGATACGACGAAGGGTAAAATGGTAGAGTTTACAGATGAGAAGGTTGACAGGAGGGAGATATTAACCAAGAATCAATCCAACCTCTCCATGATATTGTGGCTGCCCAGCCTACGATTGCTCCATGTGAATTTGTGATTTTTTGGAGCTATATCTATCAAATCATCGGTGTGCATTATATTTTCCATTTGGTTCCTGAAAGGATCTGGTAGAAAGTTCCCCCCATGCTTTTCATTAGCATGCAGAATTAAGTTGAAGTCGCCGCCTATTATGATGTTGCTATTGTCTTCTTCCATAATGTGGTTACTAAGAGCTTCCCAGCAGGTTTCTTTATCCCTGTAATGATTGGGTACATACACATTAAAGATGACTATCTGTTGATTGCTAATACTATTTCTCATAATTGTTTTTATCCAATGCTGGTCAATTAACTCAGCTTCACTATGCCAATCATTTTGATTCCAGATGGTGGTAATTCCTCCAGAAGCTCCTCTAGCTTCTCATATGCTTCCTTTGTAATCTTTATACTTTCCAATGATCTTGTTGATTTCTGATTCTCTTTGCTTTGTTTCCTGTAGTAAGATGATGGATGGTTTCTCCTGCGCTATAAGATCTTTTAGAGCATTGATTTTGGAGGGGTGCCCAAGTCCCCTACTGTTCCAAGAAAGAATTTTAATCATTTCAGACCTGTGGTTTGAGGAGGTGCTCTGCCTCCTTTGTCTCTGCTTGCTACTTCTTGATCTTTTGTGCCCTGAATGTAAGTTTCTATTGGATTATGCAGACCAAGAGCTATATCTTTCTGGGCGTTTTCATCCCTATGCTGTTTTGAAGTCTTTCTCCCCAGCTTCTTTTGGCCATCAAGGGAAGATCCATGGTCCTTGGAGTTACTTCGGGTGATTCTAGGGGGGAGAGGTTCAATTAAGAGGGGAGGAAGGGCTGTCATAGAGTGAGGGGAAGAGGGTTGATCAGGAGGGTTCGAAGGAGTAGGGTCATCTTCAGGGAGGGAAAGAACATGAAATGGGTTGGAGGATGGAGGAGATTGAAGGGATTTTTCAAAACCAGGGGATTGAGATTGATGAGGAGGGGAAGGTGGAGGAGATGGGATTTGGGCAGAGGTTTTATGAGAGGAGGGACCAGGTTCAATGGGTAAAGAGGAACCAGGGGCTGATTTTTTCCTTTTTACCACTTCCCATTGCCGTTCTTGAGAATTATTATCCACATTAATGATCTTAGTACAACGATTAGCAAAATGACCATACTCGTGAAATACCTTACATTTGAAGGGGATCTGTTCATAATCGAGCTGTTGTATGTGCAACCATTCATCAACTTTGATCTTGATGGCTTCTGAAAGTCCTTTGCCCAAGTCGACCTCGACGCAGATACGGGCACATGCCTGCATGTTGTCTCTTGGCTCGCTCCTGTCAATATATTTTCCGACTGCATTTCCGATGGCTCGCACAGATTCATCTCCCCATCAATGTAATGGGAGATGGGGGAGGTGAACCCAAACAGGAACTGCATTAGGAATATCAAGCTTTGGATCGAAATCTGGCATCCACTTGTTTAAGTACAGACCTCTGGAGTCCATAAAATATGGCCCATTGCGAAATATCAGATCCTTGTCATTCTTTGTCTCGAAGTGGAAGGTGAAGTAACCCTTCCCACAGAATCTAATAGCAATTTTCCCTTGAATTTTGTCCGCCCAATTTCTTTCCACCCACCTCTGAACAGTTTTAGGTGAGGGCCAAAGACCAGTGAATTGCCCTATCAGACCCTTTTTGGCCAAAGCAAGAGCAACCATTCTAGGTAGAGCAGGAGGAAGGGAAACCTCTTGTAATCCTTCTATTTTTTTTTACAAATTTAGAAATGGCAGGGTGTGCTTGTTGAGGCGGAAAGGAGTTAACAAGAGCTAAGAAAGCCAACTGCTAAGCGACCTCCTCCAGTGGAGCCTCCAGAGGGGCCATCTGGAAAGCGAGGGGCACGAACTAGAGTTCTGATGGCGGCCAGGGCTGCGCGCGCGTGCTAGGGTTCTCAGGAGCGCAACAAAAAATATTAAAGTTGTACATCCCTCATCATTACCATCGTTGAACACATGTCATTTTGCCTTGAGACCCTCGTGTCCCCATCCATTAATCATAATTCACATGGTACCTATCAATTGAAGGATGTACCATAAATTTTTTTTTCTCATTAAGGGTTGGGAACACCTAATAGGGTTGTTTATTAGCTACTCCTACCTAGAGATGTAACACTATTACGAGCTTAAAGCCCCAAATTTGGAAGGGAAGCACACTATGAAGTATTAATGTGCCCTTGATTAACAAGTTTGGTTCACTTAGATGCACTATTGAATTATTGTACCTGATTGTGAGGAAGTGCATTGGATCTTATATTTAATTGACATAGGTTTTCTCATGGGTTGGGCAACTTAATTGAGGCCCAAGCCCACTAGAGGATCATATTGACACTCCCACAGGAAGCATTGAGAGCCATGGGATTCCATAATATGTTAGAGCATCATTTCATGCCATGGAAACCTTCAACACCCTCAACAGTGTGTTCATTGGCCCATTTTATTCTTGAGATGATGCACTTGGATTAGTGTGCCCCAACCAACCGACTTATCATATTATGGAAATTGTTCCAAGGCCTCAAGGAAGTTCGTCTCACCCTTAAGACATGGAAGGGTAGGCACCAATACAATAGCCCTCATTTGGAGAATTATACAGGTAATTCTATCATCTGGAGACCCATGAGACCAACATTTGTGCCCCAAACCCACTTTGGGGCACCATATGATGACTTGCATGGAGACCAAGGGGTCATCCCCTTGTTCAAGATTTATAAGGCCCTCTCTCACATTTTGGCAAAAAGAGGACTTAATGTGGCCCTCCAATGGGCCTACATCAACATGAAATCATCAATTTGGCTAGCGTTTGGATGGCTAATTCATAATTTATGAAAGCTTCTTGGTTGACTTGTGACCAAGGATTTTATTCTGCACACTTTTATAATGTTAGGGGTGGCCTAGGCTAATAATTCGACTTGGTGAGACTCATATAAATAGAACTCAATTTCATTTGTGAGATATGACCAGAACACATGGGATTTTGGCCTCTTTGCCTAATTCACACTATTTATTTGGTGATCTTGTGGACTATCTTGGATGCACTATGATATTTGAAGCTTTTTTTTTTTTTTTATCTTGTCTTGGAGCTACTTCTTGGATATGGATGGATATACTGCATGATTATCTTGTAAGTTTTTTTGTTGATGGAATATTTCTCTTGAAAATGTATAATTTATGTAATTTTTGCAACTAATGTAAATTCTATTGTTCCCTAATTTTTTTGAAGAAATTTTTGGAAGCTATTTGGTTGGCTTTTGCATATGTTATGATATAACATGCAATGAATGTTCGTAGTGATGAAATGTTATTTTTCTTCATGAAACTCCATATTCTAATAATAGGTAATTATTGAAGGTTGAAAGCTAAGGCATCAACTTTTAACCTCCTTGAAATCAACTTTGGCAAATCCAATGCATCCAGGACTCCATTAGCCCAAGGAAGAAGGCACAAACCCAAGTCGATTAGTGATCACACTTCCTTTTCTCCATAAATTCCTCCTCCTGAAATTCACCCCCCTCCCTCTTGGGAAACTATATTAGGGCATTAAGTGAAATCTTCTAGAGTGTGAATTTTTGGATTTAGTTTGCACAAGACTTTTACTTAGGGTCTTTTCTGGAGGACCTCTAAGTTTTGTAGGTTTCTCACAGTTATTCATCCACAAAATCTTGTACCATAGAAGGGAAACATCCAACTTGTATCTTCTTGGTTTGGGGACTTATATGAGGGTTGTATGAGCATATTATTCATTGGAATAAATCAATTGAAACCCTTTCTCCTCCTTTCACTAACCTTGAGAGTGCTTGTCCACGACAATTCACAGAACCCTAGGTCTTGTGCAACTTTTTCCTAGGCCTCTTAAAGGAATTAAAGAACCTCTTAAAATTACAAAAGAATCACAAAGATCTTTGTGATATAAAAATGTCAAAGAATGATACAATGTCTTCATACTTTGTGAAGGTCTCTCAACTAAGAGATCAACTATAAGTTATTGATGAAATTGTGTATGACAAAGAACTTGTGATTTCAACACTCAATGGACTACCACAGTCATGGGATTTGTTTGCATTTGAATTATGGGCTTTTTCTCAAGAAGAATCAATAATTTTGTCTAGAGGAAGAAATTCAAAGAATAAAAAGATTCCCAAGCATGTGCAACTCATTCCAAGAAAGTTGGAGGAAGAAAGAAGTTTGATTTTCAAAAGAAAAAGAATAATTTTGATAAAAGACCTAACCATCAAAGGAATAAATATATGTCACATATTCAGTGTTTCCATTGCAATAAATTTGGTCACTTCGAATCCCAATGTCTTGAAAGATTCAATGATAGGAAGAAAAGAGGGAAGCAACATGCTACCACGGTAGAATTTGATGATTCCAAGACACCCAAAGGTGAAGGAGATAAAGACCACTTCTAGTATTTTTCACTTGGAGGATCTCTTGTAGATCACAACAACATATGGTTGATCAACAGTGGAACTTCAAGACATATGACACGGTATCATGATCATCTTACAATTTTGATGGAAAAGAGACTAACTTAAAAGGTGGAGCTTGGAGACAATAACAATAATGTAGTCAAAGAAATTGGGAAAACATCCGTTGAGATGGAAACAAGTGAAAGTGTGAACTTGAGAAACATACTATATGTTCTAGGTTTGAAAAATAATTTGGTTTCAATTTCATGTTTAGAAGATAAAGGATATAGAGAAGGCTCCATTGATGGGAAAGTTCTTGTGTGGCCAAGGGCTCTAGTATAAAATCTACTAGAGTTATTAGGACTCATGAAGGAAGGTTGCATAAACTCCTGGGGAAACCTTCCTAAGCTTTAGTACATAATGATATTAATCCATGTGACATATGGCATAGAAAATATGCTCACCGTCATTATAGAGCCTTGCTAGCTTTGAAGCAGATTGTTTTAAGTGTACCATATTTGAAAATAGATCATGAAGGTGTGTGTAAGGCATGTGTTCTTGGGAAGAATGACAAGAAACACTTTCCAAGCAGTGAATATAGGTCCAAAGATATTTTGTATCCAGTCCATTATGATGTGTGTGGTCTTATATCGATGAAAAATCTTGGAGGTGCTCTCTACTATGTATCCTTTATCAATGAATTTTCTCACAAAACATCGATCTAGTTTATGAAGACAAAAGATGAATTTTAAAAAAGTTACATGGATTCAAAGTTGAAGTAAAGAACCTAAAAAGGAAGAAGATCAAGACTCTAAGATTAGATAATGGAGGAGAAAGTTGGCATTATGGATTATGAGTTGTCCTTGATGTCCACCTCTTCACAATTTGTTGGTTCTGTTAGGTAAACTTGACTCAGGATAGAGTCAAAGTTGACCAAGTTAAACAGTGATGATTTTGGGGCACATGGTATTGTGCACCCATAGTATTATGCCCGTGGTATTATATGTAATGGAGCTTATAAAACACTGGAAGGACTTCATTGCAATGCAAGACCTAGAGGTGAGCGGTGAAGGCTCACTTGGTTGGATTGACCAGGGTTTTGGCCAATGGTAATGAGATCTTATTAGGTTGGGTTTTTCCCCGGATTTGGGGTTTTCCCAGATAAACATTTGTGTTTATGTGTTTATGGTTGTTGCTGGTTATTTTTATATTTATTCCTCTCAGTAATTATTTATGTTATGCAGTAAATTTCTTAACAACTTTTTAACAACTCGTATCAGAGCCAGATATTGGCTTCAAAGGGATTCTTTGATGCCAGGCAATGTAGCCTTTTTACAGATCTGGGTCTGAAAATAATGGTGGAACAATTGTACGCGGAAGAACCTCAAGGAGAAGGTGCGGAAGATAGTGTCGTAACTACCAGGGATCACAATGCATTTGTGATATTTACCGGTTTGGAACATGATGACGAATTGTTTGGGAATCATGCGGCTATTTTTGAAAATTGTTTGTTTTCTACTAAGTGAGACCACCGGTGCTGGAATCTACGAGGTTCTCGTCGAACTCGCAGTTAGAGCGGTTTGATAGAAGTTTTTGAGCAAATCAAATTGAGAGAGGATGGATCAGAATCGCAACAGCAAAAAAATAAAAAAATAAAAATAAAAATAAATAAATAATTAATAATTAATTAATTAATTAATGAAGTCAAAATTATTGCATGTAAATGGGCATACTACTGTAAGACCTAGTAAGGCATGTGTACCCCTCGACGATCACCAGTAAACTCTGGGTTAGACCTAGGTGATAGGGGGGATGTCAGGTTAACAGTACCCCGGGTAAAAACTCTGAGGGGGGTAAGAGCTAGAGTGAGCGGGATTGTCTCACTTAGCAGGTTTGGCTGGAGTTAGTTAAGGGGTAAGAGCTAGAGTGAGCGAGATTGTCTCACTTAGCACGTTTGGCTGGAGTTAGTCAAGGAACCGCAAGTCAAGTTTAAGGGGGGAATTGTTAGATAAACTTAACTTGGAATAGAGTCAAAGTTGACCAGGTTAAACAGTGATGGTTTTGGGGCACATGGTATTGTGCACCCATAGTATTCTGCCCATGGTATTATATGTAATGGAGCTTATGAAAGGCTGGAAGGACTTCATTGTAATGCAAGACCTGGAGGTCAGAGGTGAAGGCTCACTTGGTCGGATTGGCCAGGGTTTTGGCCAATGTTAATGAGATCTTATTAGGTTGGGTTTTTCGCCGGATTTGGGGTTTTCTCGGATAAACATTAGTGTTTATGTGTTTTTGGTTGTTGCTGGTTATCTTTATATTTATGGATTGCCATAGTTGTTGTATACAGATTGTATGGATTATTTTCTCACTATGGTGTCACTGTCTACATTATGGTTAAGAGTGGTAGTGAAGGAAGTAGTGTAGAGTTTAGGAAAATGTATAGGTCTACTAGGGTAATGCAGAGGCTAAGGACAAGTATACAAGTTTTGAAGAACACGAGGAAGAAGTTTGGCAAGTCTTGGACTGAGTGAAGTTGTTTTGGCCTAGTTCAAACCTCATCCACACAGAGGAAGGCTCATCGGTGCGGCTGGAAGGTTTCATCCATTGGGAAGGACTTGTTAATAGGATGACTACAACCAATATTTCTAGTTATCATCCATGGCACCATGCTTGTAGGTGAGGAAAATAAAAAAACAATGAGCAAAACCAAGGTTTTGCCCATGTAATTTGTGTGCATGGGTTGGATTGATGCGGTTAAAAATAACAACCTCAAATACATCGGTTTTTTCCTAAGGTATTGATGAGATCAAATATTATAAAAGAGAAGTGAATGGAAGCCATTTTGTGTGAAATTTAATGAGTTATTTTGGAAATTTGTCTTGAACAAGAGTGCATAAGGGGTAGGCAGGAGACTTAGATCTCATAGATTTGAAGGTGATTTGAAGAAGTAACGAATGCATTTGTTTGATATGATTTTCTTCTAAATACCTAAGCTACTAACACTATGTAGGACAAAGACTTGAAGAAGATTAGTATTCAACAAAGATTTATGACTGAATATTGTGTATGCACGGACAAAAACTTATGATTTTTTCTTATGGACAAAGAGATGTTTGGATCTACCAATATTTAAAAGTTGTATGCTGGTTGGCTTGTATCGGAGCGCAAATATGCTAGCAATAACATGATTCATTGACTAGTAGCCATGATAACAAATATTGTCATTTAGAGAAAGATCTACATTGACCGAGGGCAGAGATCTATTTGAAAATAGATTATGAATTACTTGCTTCCTTGATTTGTCAAGATCTGATCAAAGGTTGTCATATCTCACTATCCTATAGTATGCAAAGGTTGTGTTGATCTTATGACAAATTTTTAGCAGATATCAGTGGTTGTGACAAAGGTTGTTTAATGTTGTTTTCCGGATATGATTGATTGTCCTTGCTTATTTACAATGCAATGTGATGATGGATATCATTGTATTGACTTGCATGCATATGCAAAGATCATTTTTTGTAAAGATATATGATTTAGTGAATGGTAATTGAATGACTCCTTAGTGAGACTCTTTTAGATCTAGACTTGTGTACTTAATGATAGAAACTTGAATAGTGCTTTGTACTTTATCTAGAGATGCATTGTTGGTTAGTTGGTTTGTTCAGCAAGTCAATAATTTTTCATTTCCATAATCAGATTCATATATGCTACTTCAATTAATGAAACTTTCATGTATACAAAATTGTGTTTAAGGCAACTAGCGTATATCTTGTAGACTTAAGATTCAGTTAATTCTTCATATGTTGATATTTAATCAGTGCATCAAAACCATATAAACAGTAACCAGGTGCAGTAAAAACAGAACAGACAATCACACACATGAACACAAGATATAAGTTGGAAACCTAATGTGGGTGAAAACCACCTGCTACAATTGTCTCTATCTTCTTTTTAAATTAGAAACTTCATTTTACAATTTTTTGTATTGGTGCAGTCTTATACCAATACGCAGGCTTCTACCTGTAGAAGGCTACAACCTTCTCTAGTTCTCCAGCTTCTCCTAGAAAGGAGCTACAACCCCCTAGCTATTGTACTAGCTGAAATGTTTACTAGTACGTAGGTGTCAGCCTACAGAAGGCTCCAACCTTCTCTTTTCTTCCAGGGACCATGTTTCATAAATTTTTAGACTGGATCTATCAATAGCATCATTCAATCATCTGCATCAACCAATCTTCTTTTGCACCAACTAAAACTGAATCAACCAATCACTTTGACAAATCTTCATAATGCTATAACCAGAACACAGTAACCAAAATACAGTAACTAGAACCCAAGCCAGAACCCAGAACACTGCAACAGCAAACAGAAGCAGCTAAAATATATTTTGTGAGATATACGTTGCTTCCTATTGACGAACCTGCATGTATACGCACTTTTCTCAAGGTGAACCTGCGTACAGATCTACAAATCAAAATTAAGATGTATACATTGTTTTGATATGCCGAACCAGCGTGTATACGCATCTTTTCTAAAGTGAACTTGCATACAGATCTATAAATGATGATTTAAACTCTACAACAATTTCAAACTTCAGTTATAACCTAGATCATCATATTTACAGACTACAACATGCGCCAGTTATACGGATAAATGATCAAAACCACATAAAGATACTTCACTTCAAGCCTTAATATCTTGACCCATCATTAGATCTTATCCTTCATCAAGCGCTAGGGTTCATCCTTGGTTCAGATCTAGCTATGCACC
Organism: Pinus taeda; assembly: GCA_000404065.3. Classification (NCBI taxonomy): domain Eukaryota; kingdom Viridiplantae; phylum Streptophyta; class Pinopsida; order Pinales; family Pinaceae; genus Pinus; species Pinus taeda. The sequence goes on along the minus strand of APFE031056147.1, from coordinate 3,450 downwards.
GTAACCCAATAGCATGTATATTAGATCTTGCTCTTCATCAGATATTCAATCCATGAGTGCCTTTGCCTAATGATCTTCTCCTCTTTTTATAGTCTTAGGCCTTACTCAATACCATGGAACAAAACCACTTAGAACCAATACCTTGGACCAAATACCTGGGGTCAACACTTCGGACAAGATACCTTGGACCAATACCATGGATCAAATACCATGAACCAAAACTAAGTTTTCCAACATGCGCCTTTCCTTCCGTGAAAATGTGTGTGTATGCCATACATGCCTTTTGGTCTATGAATCCACATGTACACGCGTCTTGGTCAATGGGGAACCTGAATATACCTCTATTTCTTCAATATGTGAGTCTGAACTATGATTTGTCATCTGAGTGAGTTGCCATCAAGGACAACACCTATGTCATAGTTCCAAATCTGTGTTATAATGCCAACAGAAATGTGACTAGGGTTTTACATAAATGAAAGAATTGTATTAGTACATGGTCCACATGTCAAAGACAAAGAAAGTGTAGATGGCTAATGTTTTCAGGAAGACTTATATGGCTGCATGTGTCTAAAATATGTTGTTGCTTGTCTTGATTGATGTTTTATTGAAGAGTCTACAATGAAAAAGGTTTTGTGCACATTCCTCAATGTGTGAGTCTAGTTTTGGGATATGCATAAAAGTGTTTCAATGACTTTGGCCAAGATACATGACTGATAGCTCGCTTTCAGTGACAAAAGTATTATAACTTTTTGGGACAAAGATCTTATATGGTGTTGCTTATTATTTTCTCATATCTTCATGATGATTTTAGCTTACTTCCTAACAATGATGTTATATATTGAGATGTGAACTCAATGACTTGGTGAGTATTGGCTTAGCTTTAGCTTTTGGATGGACGAGCTTCCTTACATCATTCATTGGTCTAGGATCACACTTGCTCAAAGGACAGACAGATTTGGTGGTACCACTAGGATTATTCCGGTACGGCCGAGCCTTGCCCAGGATATTATTGAGGAATTTGAAACAACTGCATTCCTCGTAATAACTCTAATAGCCTTGACTTTTAGTACCTCCTAACAAACCTTCTACCGTATTCAACAAGGTGTATGACATGTTTTCCTTGATACAGTGGATGATTGATGATATCTTAACGAGTATTGGCCAGTTAGTGTTTGATTTGGTTCTCAACGGGATTTGGCATGATATGGCTTGGAAATGTTATGGCTTGATTGACTTGGTTCTTGAGAGGGTTTGCATTGTTATATTGGTTTTATCAATGATATGGTTGTAGAGGTGTAATTGGTATTCAATTATTCAATGTTTGGTATTCAAATTTTTCAGTGATTGGTATTCAATTATTGAGTGATTTAATTCTTGGTATATTGTTATTCAACTATTCAGATTGATTAATGTTTGGTTTGAGCATATTATTGGGCGTGGGTCCAATTTGAACAAAATATGACGAAAGGTGGGTCTAGTATGAAAATTTTGAAATGTGGTCCATGAAGGTGATGAGGGTTGTAACCTTCAGTAAAGGAGTATGACCCTCCTTCTAGTAGGAACCAATAAAATTGATCAGGGAGTAGTAGCTCCCTTCTAGTAGGAGCTGGAGAACTTGTGGAGGTTGTAGCCTCGTGTAGGTAGGAGCTTGTGTGATAGCAAGAGTCTACGACAGTACAACATGTAAGAAGATTTTCTTTAATAAAATAAGATAGAACGACAACAACAATGGTTTTCTCCCACATTGGATTTCCACCTAAAATCCCTATGTCCATATGTGTTGATGTTGGTGCGTTCTTATGGTTTACATGCATTTATACTCATGGTGTACTAAATAAGATCTAATCTATAACACCATGTTTTGGTAATGAAATAATTGATCAAGACAACTTTGGAAATCAATGCATAAACTACATAAATTTGAATTGGGAAAGAAATATTGATTCACCCCCTCTCAGTATTTCTAATAATTGATATCATAGAAGGTCCCTTTAGAAGCAGCTTAATCGTTAGAAGGGAGATCTAGCAAGATGAGTAGCCAGGACGAAGTATTTTCTACAAATCCACCTCTGCTTAATGGAGCTAACTTTATGTTTTGGAAGACTAGGATGAGACCATAGTTGAAATCACTAGGAGATGATGTTTGGGTAGTTGTTGAAGGTGGATATAAATATCCATCCTCCATTCCCACAGATGAAGCAGGAAAGAAGTAGTATGAGAATAATGCAAAGGCAGTAAATGTTAATTTGGGAAGACTTGCAAAATTTGAATTTGTCATGTAGCCAAACACCACAAAGCCAATATGGGATAATCTTGTTCAGAGCTATGAAGGTGACTCTAAAGTAAAAAGTGCCAAACTCCAATCATATAGAATTCAGTATGAGTCTGTAGCACACCCTCCCATATTTACTCACTTTTAAAATCTATCTAGGGTAATTATGAGCGAAGTGCCACTATGACATGACCTGACCTCCAAGATCCAGTTATGGAAGTTGGGACGACATATCTACAACTTATAGACTCCCTTAGTGACTACAGACCACTCAGGAGCCTGCTAACCACCCCAGGTGATAAAACATTGAGTTGAAGTTATTTTCATAAGAAAAACTCCCCAACCACATGCAGAACACAACATTAGTGTGGTTATGAGGTCTCAACCGCATGCATAGGCCTGCTTCCATGCAGTTATGACCCAGAAATTATAGTTTTCTGCCAGATATTCTAAGATTTGAGCCACTTTTTAAGGCTACCTCCACACCACTTCCCAAAACTACCTGTAACTTTCCAGAATCATGATTAAGGTGATAACACTGTTAAACATTTAAACTTAAAAGCGATAACCTTACCTAGACTGTCTAGTACACATTAGACATTTTGTCAAACATGTGGTAAACATATGAGTTACAGGTCATGAATGCACATCTAATCTTAAATCTCTAAACTTCATTTGAGAATCACCAAGAAGGTCTAATGCCATTTCAAGTAGCTACAACAACACTTTTTATCCTGTTATCACTCAGGTTGTCCCTAGGCTCCTAATAGGGATACGGCCGAGGTAACCACAAACCAATCTTTGGATTACAGGTTCTAGCCCACCTGCAATCGGAGAGGGCTCTCTCCTTATGTTTCAACCTTAGTTGATGATTTTAGGCTAGCTTTCTGACTTCAAGGGAGTGTTGTTTGTGATTGGATGGGAGGTAGGATTCTCGAGGAAAGAGGCAAGGTAAGGTGTGATAAGTTTCGAACCATTGGGCATGGAGTCACAGATTGAGGCTTGCAAGCGTTTTCTTGGTCACAAGGGGATACGGAGCGGGATAGCCACACAGGATACAATTATCGGTCTGCTGAAAGTATGGAATGGACATCAGGGATGAAAAGCAAAGGAGAATCATTTCATCATGCTGAAAAAGAGGAGAAATGGATGAATGGGATCCAGGAGCAGTTAAGAAT
>APFE031056142.1:97552-114997 GCA_000404065.3 Pinus taeda | reverse complement strand
AAATGCAGTCTTAACATCTAATTGCTGCAACTCTAAATCAAGCAAAGCCACTAATGCTAACACAATTCTAATTGAAACTATTTTAACAACTGGTGAAAAAATCTCATGAAAGTCAATGCCGTCTTTCTGAGAGAACCCTTTTGCAACTAGCCTCGCTTTGTACATGTATTCTGTATCATTCACATCCCGTTTTAGCTTGAAAACCCATTTATACCCCACAGTTTTCTTGTCTTTCGGAAGCTCAACCAGATCCCATGTGCCATTCTTACCTAAGGCCATCATTTCGTCCTTCATGGCTGCTTTCCACTTGTCACTCTTCGAACCTTCTATTGCTTCCTGATAGCACAGAGGTTCATCGTCATTAGCAGTAAATGCAACTGAAGTAATATAATCATCATACCTTCTCAGTGGCCGTTTGATTCTTGTAGACCTCCTTAAGGATGTTTCTGGTGCTTCCTCGATCGGCTGACTACCATCTGTAGGAACTTCTTGACGATCAGTATCTGAGACCTGTTCATGATCTATACCTGAACCCTGTTCATGATCTGATTCCGAAACCTGTTCATGACTAGTATCTGAACTATGATCATCATGACTATCATTAGAAATGCTATCAAACTGAATGTGCTGAAAGTCAGATACATCATCTTGTTTCACTTTATTATCTACATCTAACTGTACAAGAGAGGATTCATTAAACTTTACATCTCTGTTGATGATGATTTTGCGGGTAGTAGGATCCCACAATCTATATCCCTTTGTTCCAACACCATACCCAACAAAGATATACCTTTTAGACTTTGGATCTAACTTAGTTCGCTGATGTTTAGGCACTAGAGCATATGCATCACAATCAAACACTCTGAGTTTAGAATAGTCACAAGGGTGTCCTGTCCATACCTCTTGCGGAACCTTGCAGTCTATTGTCGTTGATGGAGATTGGTTTATCACATAACAATCAGTTGCCACTGCTTCCGTCCACAACTCCTTCGGCAACCCGGCGTTACTCAGCATACACCTTGCTCTCTCTAGAAGAGTCCTGTTCATGCGTTCAGCAACTCCATTCGGCTGAGGAGTATAAACCGTGGTATTATGTCTCTCGATCCCTGCATCCTTGCAATAGATGTCAAACTCCCCTTGGAAGTAAACTCACCAGCATTGTCAGTTCTTAAACATTTTATTGTTCTACCAGTGTTGTTTCTACCAATGCTCTAAACTGCTTGAAAACTGAAAAAACATCAGACTTCCCTTTCAACATGTAGACCACACCTTCCTACAAAATTCATCAATAAACAATACAAAATATGATGAGCCACCATATGAGGTTGTAGGGGCTAGACCTCAGACATCTGAATGGATATAGTTGAGTATTCCTTTACTAGTATGTTTGCCTGTTTTAAACTTTTGTTTACTTTGTTTTCCAAACAGACAATGCTTAGAGAAATCTAACTTTCCAGACTTTAAATTTGGAAGTAACTTGCGATCAGCCAAAATTTTTAACTCTCTTTCACTCATATGCCCCAATCTTTGATGCCATAAGTGAATGGAACTACTATCATGTTCAGACACCGTAGACACATAATCTGACCCTGTACCTCCTTCTAATTGAAATAGATTTCCTACCTTCTTATCTTTCATAACTAGTTAAATACCTTTGTAAATTTTCATTACTCCACCTTGAATTATAGTTTTATATCCATTTGAATCAAGTGCTCCTAATGAAATCAAATTTTTCCTTAAATCTGGTACATGCCTCACATCAGTTAACATTTTAGTTGTCCCATCAAACATTTGCAGTTGTATACTCCCAATCCCCACAATATTACATGTTACATAATTACCCATGTACACAACTCCATCATTAATTGATTTATATGTCTTCAACCATCCTTTATGAATACACATGTGGTTTGATTCACCGAAATCTAACAACCAATGTTGATCATGATTTGACACATTAACTGATAATACTTCATCACTCATACCTGAACCAAATGTCGAACCTGTATCTGTCCTATTTGCCTCCTTATTCTCTGTCGAAGAATCTTCTTTAGAAGTTTGCTGCTGTCGTTTCCAATAGTCCTTCTTCAAATGCCCCGATTTGCCACAAAACTAACACATTACCTTACTCTTCTTCCCTTTCGACTTTGAACGTGAGTCACTTCGCCTACTGGAGCGTCTTTCTTTTGAACGACCTCTAACCATCATAGCTTCTGATGTAGAGGTTTTTGAATGCGACCTTCTCCTTGTTTCTTCCGATAATAAAGATGCAACTACATCATCAAACTCAATAGTTTATGTTGAACTAAGACTTATAGAAGTAACAAAATGATCCCATGACTCGGGCAACGAGCACAATAAAGTAATAGATTTATCCTCGGATTGAATTTTTACTTCTATACTTTGTAATTGCACCAGAAGAGTATTAAAAGAATTCAAATGATCAGTAATTGATGTACCTTCCTTCATTCGCAAACTGTACAACTGTCGCTTTAGGAGAATCCTATTGGTTAAGGATTTGGTCATGTACAGTTTCTCCAGTTTCATCCACAAACCAACAGTTGTTGTGTCTGACACGATATTAAACAAGACATCATCCGCCAGAAACACTCGAATAGCACTTATTGCTCTTTCATCCATCTCGGCCCACTCATTATCTGTGATGTTGTAAGGTTGTTTGGATTTTCCCAACCATGCCTTTGCCACACCATGTTGGACAAGCAGATTTTACATCTTCACCTTCTAGATCTCAAAATTATTTTTTCCATTAAACTTCTCGATTTCAAACCGGGAACTCTGAGTTTTTTCCATCTTGTATCAACCAAAAAACCAATCTCCAATTCCAACTAGTTAATCAATTAAATAAATATTTAATACACAATGCCTTCACCTTCTATCAAAGAAACATTTTGTTGTACCAAACTGAAAATATAAAATAAAAAACCAAACAACAATTGCAGTTTTACCATATACCGCATTTGGCGCATTGGCGCTCTTCTACTAGCAGACAATCCGCGCTGGAGAGAAAAACGCATAGAGTGTCGATCGCAGAAAATTCAAGAAACAATACTCCACCTACAGCAGTGTTGCTGATCACCGTGAATGCACTTACTGATCAACTACTCCACGTACGCACAAGATCTGTTCAGCATCGCAGTCATACGCACAAGGTCTGGCATACACATCCATACGCACAAGGTCTGGCATACGCAGACCCACGCTATGTCAACGCTGTCTCATATGGAATTTATGCATACGCACTTATATTTGGGAGCCAGCCACGCAAACGCAGTTCAGCCATCCAGCCACGCTCCAACAACGTTAAACTACCACCACATTACACACTGTTCAACGCGCTGGTAATAGAGCCCGCCACACCTCGAATGCGCCACTGCTCCAACGCGCTCTGATACCACTTGTTAGAGCCAACGGTGCGCAACAAGATAAATAACATACACAACAAATAAACCATACAAAAAAGACACAGAAGTTTAACGTGGTTCACCCAACCATTCTGGGCTACGTCCACCAAACATAGGCATCGGAAATCTTTATTAGTAATCAGGAGATTACAAGATAATCATTTTCCTCACAAACTCTCACACTCCCAATATCTGTACGGTTATATGTTTTATAGCCAAGACAATCTAACTGACTCATAAATCCTTAGTTAGAAATTTGTTGTCAATGCATGAGAGATGAGATTTTATAGCTAAGGATTGGTCAGCAGTCTCAACAACCTTCAATTGCAAATCACTCCTTCACCCATGCAAATTTGAAAAGACAAATTATGAAGAATGATGATTTCAAGGAATGAGGACAACAGTTAAAAGAGGAAATTTTTGCAAAGGCCAAGTCACCACAGCACTCCAAGCCCTCTATCCACTTCATATTTAGTATCTATTCATCATTCATCAATCCCATTTCATTCTTGAGGAAAAAAAAACAAGAAGAGCATCCTCTCCATTTTCACAAACCTACACTACTCCCTTTGAGCCCTAGCATCATCATCAAATCCTTCTTCATCATTTCATTTCACTCCCATACAGTTAGAAGACTCTGAAGAAAGAAGGAATGTCTACTACAGGAAGGCAGAATGCTGGTAAAAGAAGTAAGAAATGAAAAAAAGTGTGCTAAAACCAAAAATGACAGTTCCTAAGAGAAACCTAATCAAAACAGAGAACTCGAAGGCCATTAGGCAATCATCTTGGCCACAAAAGAGAAGAAGAAGGCAACAAAAAGAAATAAGGCATTCACCATCAAAATAGAACTCAAACTGCAGTGATGAAAAGAGGTGTTCCAAGAGGTCTCCAATCTCTTTCTAGCTTTTGTTCAGGACCTAAAAATGGGAGAAATGCATGGGAGTCAAGTTGATGGCCAGTCCTAACCTCAGTCTATCATTTATGCTCAAAATTGGTTTCCTGTAGTTTTAATAGGGTTTCTTGTAGGTTTGACAGGAATTCCTACAGGATGTCTTAGTTCTCATCTAAATGCATTTTGAAGGTGTTAGAGATGTTAAAATGGAGGAACAAGGTAGAAAAAGGTTGATAAGGGTGTGGAAGACCTTGCCAAATTGAAAAATATTCAAAAACCAATATTGAATAAGGGGAAGAAGGTAGGCTATTGGTCTCAAGAAACAATGATCTTTCTTTGCACAAATATGTTTTTCGGCTTGTCCTTGTAGAACTTGCAGTCAATATTCTTAATGCAAAAGAGAAAGGCCACTAGAACCATGGATGAGGCACAATGAGGTCACTAAGTTGCTATGAGGATGAGCAACACTTTCAGTAGGGGGTTATGATGGGCCTCTAAATTAGACATAAATTAAGGCATATGACCATCCTTCAGCACACTAAACCTCTCTTTTTGCATTAGATAATTTATTTTTAACTTTAATATATTCATTAGGAAGGTTTATGAATAATTGAATATTTGTGTCTAATATTATTTATTTTGTGGAATATTATGAGAATATTGGGTAGATTATGATGAGTTGGAGGAGGAGATAATTTAGGGACTTGTTCCCTACTATTTGAGGATCAATAATAAATAATAAAGTCAACAAGATATTATGGAATTATGGCACAAATTGTGGAACTCCAATGATTGAGAAAATCTAGGAATGTGTTCCACTAATCAAGGGATTTCAGTGGGGAAAGCTTCCTCCACTCATGGGGAATGATTCTTAATCATTTTATATAAGTACCAACTCGAATTTGCCTCTAGGGAATGATTGGGAAAATCTAGGAATGTGTTCCCTACCATTTAATGGAAATTCCTAGTATTGGGGAATAGATCCACTAATCAAGGGATTTTGGTGGGAAAGCTTCCTCCATTCATGGGGAATGATTCCTAATCAATTTGTGTAAGTACCAAGTCGAATTTCCCTCTAGGGAGTAGATTTTCATTAGTGTTAGGGTGGAGAGAGCTTGTATTTTTGCAGCTCCATTGTATTTTCTTGCAAGGATGTAATTCTATTGATGAAAATAATGAAGATTGGTGTCATGTTTAGCTTCTAAACCTTGTTCTCCTCTATAGGTCTCTGAGTTTCCTTGGGCTTGGCCATCCCAAGAGCCTCAGAGCCCTTTTGTATCATTTTATTTCCTTCTTTTCATTGCTTATTCACATGCATCTCTTTTTTTTATTTCTTTCTATTTCTACATTTAGAATTAATGATTTCTTGTTTTAGGATTGAGTTAAATGGTTGATGTAAGTTATTTTGTAGGATCACAAGAATTATTTCATCCTCAGAAAATATTTGGAAGTTCATAATAATCATTGAGTTTCTTGGATTAGCCTTCTTTTTCCCAAATCTAGATTGTTGGATCTCTCGAATTTATCTTTTCTTTAGTTATTGTAATAATTAGATCACTATATTATTTTTAGACTAAGAGATGAGTGTTAGCATAGATGTGTATCAGAGCTTGACAATAGGCATTTAATGGTTGAGTGATAAAAATAGAGATTGATTTTTCAATGCAGTTAGGATAGGATTTGATTCATAAAAGAGGAAAGAATGTAATGAGAGAGAGATTATCAAGAATAGAGTGAGTAAGAGAAAGGTGTGATAGAGATAGGGTTTGAGATTGAAACAAAGGTCAGAAAAACTGTTGTAATCGAGCTGAGAGGGCCAAGACTATGTAATTTCCATTTTGTTGAATAATTGATTGAAGTGTGGTGTGGATGCACTATTTTGGTGCATAAATTCTCTTATGACTGTGTATTGGTGTTCTAGACCCTAATCAGGTATTTTTCTCTATTCATACATTTTATTTATAAATCACAGTCAATTAGTGTTAAGTGTTAATAATGAGTTTAAGAACTAGACCTTTCCTTAAGAGCTTTTATTAAAAGTATGAATTAAGCACGTCAGTGGTATTGATAAGTGGGAAGCAGTATCTCACGCGCCCTAAAGGGTGTAAACAATATTCCTAAAATTCACGCGATTAACCTTAGCAAGCGATACGTAGTACAAGAAAACCAATTTTCTTGGGCACTCTCGACCTGATATCGGTCGTGCAAGATTTCGAGCGAGATTGTGCGACAACCGTTCGATTGGATGGGTCACATCGGCGTGGAAATCGTCCGAGTTAGTTGGTGAGTGGGCGACGTGATATCCGTTGGATCTAGAGAAGTGAGATCAATGGCGCAGATTGAAGTGCTTGATAAAAGGAGAAGTTAACGAGGTAACGACAATGATTGGTTAGATAAGTGAGACCCTCAGGGTGAAAATCCATGTACAAAATCTGTTTGTGCGCAACTGATTGGTTACAAAGTTAACCCGTAGTCGAATTACAAACTGCCACCTCATTTTCATCAAGACAAAAAGACAAAAAGAAAAACAAATTTATTTTATTCATTTACATGCACATTAGTAGAAGGTTTGATGGTTTGAATCTACATGCTTAGGATAGTAGGACTACATACATGTTAACTTAGCATTCTTTTGAAGCAAAGCCTCTTAGGAGATAATTAGAAAATGGTTTGTTTTAGCATTTGATTTCATTCTCTTTCCTTGTACTTTCTTTTTTGCAATAGGTTAAGCTTCCATTTTGAGCATTTCATTTTATGCAATTAGTTTAGGATTTGGCTTCAGCACATGCACTCCATTACATCATGACAACAAAGGAGGGACACATTATATGTTACACACATGTGTCGATACCTCTTAAGTTTTTACGAACCTCGGGTTGATAATTAAAGTCGGTAGCCTTGGGAGTTGCAGCATTCTTGTTGAAATATTGAGGCTTATCACAAGTGGCACAAGATTAGCGTTGGACGTTAGATTTAGTTTGATCTCATAGTGGATTCTATATTTTCTGAGAAGGAGGTGAATCCTGGTATTAATTTGATGGTGTAGGTGTGAGGCTCTGGATTCCCTTGTGGTGGATGCAGGCATTGTATCATTTTATTTGTTGGTTGAGAAAATGTGCATATATGTACATGTGTGTATTATTGTAGATATTGTATTGAGCTGGATTTATAAATCTCTATGGACAATATGATTATCTTTTGGGTGAAGCAAATGTGTATGTGTGTATATGTGGTTATTATTGTAAATGTTGTAATGAGTTGTGTTATAAAGATCCATTAAACAGTATGTTTGTCATGTTTTAGTAGATTTTCATTGTAAATACTGCAACGTGCTATGTTATAAGGATCCATGGGTAGTATGTTTTGTTTTCAACAATCTTGTTGGTTATAGGTGCCATTGAACACCGAGGATGGTGTTCACTCAAGGGGGAGGGTTCTGTAAGAGCCTTGGTTATTAATCCATGTAAAAAAATATAAGACCAAGGTCATGGGACACGTATTCCAAGATGAATAGTGGGAAAAACATCCTAGTGGGTGTTCATTTTGGTTATTACGACTAAAGGAAATTAAAAAAGGCAATGGAAAAGGCTTTGGAAAGGCATGAGGCATTAATTGGCATTTATTTATGAAAATAATGGAAAATAAGAGAAAGGGAAGGCGAAAGGTCATAGGTTTCATGTGAGGAGAAAATTGAAGGAAAATAATGGAAAATGAAGAAATAGAGGCCTCATTGATAAAAAGGCTTCTAAGGATCAGTTGACAAGATTTTGGCTCAAGCTTTTGCTCAATTTTTGGATCAAGGCTTGGTCATTGTAGCTGTTTCCAGTTCAATTTTGGAGCTCTCATTCTATTCTCTCTCTCTCATACTCTTGGAAACTTATAGTTTTCTTGGATCCCTTTTGGAGAGTGTGTGATACTTGGATGCTTGGAGCAAGAAGGCAAAGTAAGAGTAGGAAAGTGCAAAGGACATCGGGATCAATAGCTACATCGGGTTTTCTTGTAGGTACCAAGTTGCATGTATGTTTTCCTCACTAGTTTTGGGATGCCTGAAACATGCATGTGGTTTATTGGTCATGATCTATCATTGGCATGGATGATTGCCTAGATTAACAATGGATTTCCCTAGCCTTTAAATTTTAGGGATAGCCATGGTGTTGTTAGTTCATTTCTTTGTTTTCTGGTTGATTCTCATGTTTCCTTTGGCTTGGGTTGAGTTACTCGTTCCTAGAGCCTTGGTTGGACAAATGCTCTGGATCCCTTGTAACAACTTGGGTTGAGTTACTAGTCTTGGAGCCTTGGTTGGAAAAATTCTCTGGAAGCCCTGTAATAGCTTGGGTTGAGTTACTAGTCCTAGAGCCTTGGTTGGACAAATGCTCTGGAGCCCTTGGTGGGTTGAGTTACTAGTCCTAGAGCCTTGGTTGGACAAATGCTCTGGAGCCCTTGGTGGGTTAAGTTACTAGTCCTGGAGCCCTTGGTGGGTTAAGTTACTAGTCTTGGAGCCTTGGTTGGACAAATGATATGGAGCCCTTGGTGGGTTGAATTACTAGTCCTGGAGCCTTGGTTGGGAAAATTCTTTAGATCCCAATAGTAGCTATGTGTTTAGTTACTAGTCTTGGAGCCTTGGTTGGAAAAACACTTTGGAGACTGATAGAAATTGTGTGTTGAGTTACTAATCCTAGAAGCCTTGGTTGGAAAAAATGCTCTGGACCCCTGGAAGGCTTGGGTAGAGACAAATATGGTGATGGTTTGTGATGTCCAACCATGAGGTGGAATCATTGTTTGATGGATTGAGGTGGTTTGGCCTCTAGAAGCCCTAGTTTGATTTTGATGGATTGTTCCATGAGACACCACATTCATGCTTGGAATATGGCATGGGGGTGATTGGCTAGAACAAAGATTAGGTTCAACTAATCTATGGTCGGGTGGTTCATGGAAGTTTTGGGTGGTTCATGGAAGTCCCAAACTGGGTTAGTCGTTGCATCATTAATATGAGGTTATTTCTCCTTGTTAATTCATGAGTATTATACTGGTTTATATGTGGATTATATGGTTATTGTTTCCTTGGTATTTATGTTTTTATTATTCCAATTATGAACATGTATTTGATAGTGGCTAGGATGGATCTCATCACGTTTTTACTTGTAAATGAATGAACAATGTATCTATGGCCTAATGGATGAAATTTCAACTAATGTGATAAGGAAACAGTGCCTCATAGTGAATCTCATATAAGTATGAGACCCCTATGCTCAGTTATGTTGTTAAGACTTATAGATTTCATATTTGTGATATGTTTGATGAAATGCCTTTCATGGCTAGTAGGGGTCCAATCTATTCCTTGTTGATGTTTTTGAAAACGTATGATTTTTCTGTTGTGTAAATTCATTTATTAAGGTGCCATTGAGTTTTGGGAAGTGACCTGGGCTTTGGGCCTGAAAAAGTCGTACAAATCCCGGAATCGTAGGCATAACAATTGGGAAAGAAGTCCCCAGAAACTCCCTTTCCCTTGCTGTGGGAGCTTCTGGAGCCTCCTTGATGCACCATTGTCCATATCAAGGGAGAATCCAGGGGTTTGATGCACTAAAAATTTAGTTGGTATCAGAGGTTGGTTACCTGAGTGGTTTGGATGGCTCCTCGGAGTTATGTTGCTGATGTGGAAGGCCTTTGTCATGTGTTTCGCCAGTTCCACTTCCTTAACTAACACATAGGGAGTCGAATCATATTATAGTAACTTCTCATCACATGTTTACCCCAATTGGTCAGTTACTTGGGTAGATGTGGGAAGAGGGTGTTATAGAGGTCCTACAAATAGTGAGTTCTACCTTTTTCCATGATAGAGGTAGAGTATGTGGCAGTTGTAGAAGCAACAAAGGAGATTGTGTGGCTTAAGAAAATTCTTAAAGAATTGTAGGAGAAACAAGTGAACTCTACTCCCTTTATAATTAACAATATTTCTACAATTAATTTGGCTAATAATCCCAAATTCCATGACCGAATGAAACATATCAACAAAAAGTTTCATTTGATTTGATATCATTCTAAGGCCAAGACTATTTATCTAAGACATTGTTCCACAAATAAGAAAATTCCAAACATCTTCACCAAAACACATGGAAGAGAAAATTTTTAAAATTTTAGAATGATGCTTGGACTCATAAAACACCCCTTCAGATTAAGTGGAGCAATGCTACACACTTGATCCTCGAGGATTGGGTGAATAATATGTAAATATGTTAATAAATGGAAATATAAACAATTATAATAGGAACCAACTTTGGAACATGAATCCTAAGGGTCTCTCTTATATATTGTATAATTTTATTCTCATTAATGCAATCCAATATAAGTTTGAGTGTTACCATCCCGACCTAACGCAATGTTATAGCAGCTACAACCACCCTCCAAAATTTTGGCCTGCACCTAATTTCGGAGCCTCCCTTGCGAGTTTCGCTTTATAAATGCACACCCTCAGGTTCAGTCCATGAGCCCGTGGGAGTCTTTGCATTCACCTTTATTGTTCATTTCACCCAAGTTTCTGCATGTTGGTGTTAAGTCATGCTTGCGACCATGTTCTGTTTATGCTCAAAGTCTTCGCTTCATGTTTAATTTTTATGTTCACTATGAAAGCATATGTCGCACTCACACGCGGAGTCACATTCACTGTCACAAAAGCATTCCCATGGTCAATCAACAATCAATCAAGAGTGTCGTGCTTGTTGCTTGCACCGTCGGTCATTCAAGTTGAACATGTGTTTCTGGATGTTTTGAGTCGTTTCTTCGTCGATTCATGTGAGTGTGTGTTTGCATGATCATGTATGCATCTTCTAATCATTAACACACTTAGTCGTTTTGTTGAAGTTTTGACGACTAGACTCTCCTCTAATAGCTAGACTATCATCCCACCATCAACTCGATCAATTGTCGCCCAGAACAACATAGAAGCACCAAGCAAGTCTTTCCAAGATACGCTGACTGCAAGAAATCTAATCAACTTTCATGTTCACTACCTAGATAGTCGGACTGGGCATCCACCCTAGGACTAACTCCCCTCAAAATTTGTGTAGAGGCTACTGACCTTTCCCACTCTGCTAACTGATGAAATTGAGTAGACAGGCCAGAAAGACACCAAGTTCCCATCCTTGTCTCCCTCAGAAAATTGTGTAGTTTTCCTAGTTAGTTCTCTTGACAGTCGACTGGCTGCTCATCCAGGAAACTACACAACTTTCATGAGAAAGCCTTCTGCTAGACAGTAGTCTGCTCATCTCAGAAACTGTGTAAAGATGATCAGCAAGCCAACTGTCAGCCTCATAGCAGTTTTCCTCACCAGTAGATCCTAGCAGTAAACTTCCAGTTCCCTCCAGGAATTGCGTAGTTTTTGTTTCCTGTATCCCAGTAGCTGACTCCCTATTTCCCTTTGGAATTACATAGTTTCTGTTTCCAGTGACCCAATAGTTAGCTTCTAGTTGCCTCTAGGAATTGTGTAGTTTCGACTGCGAGGATCCCAACTAGTTCACCCAAAAAAATACGCAATTTCTTCCTGCTGATCCTCCTTGCAGCCCAGCCTGTTCCTCCAGAAAATTGTGCAAATTTGGCCTTCCAGCTACTGCTTCCTGCTTGTTCTAGAAACTATGTAAATTATGCCTACCTTGCCTTCTAGAAGCCTAGACTGTCCCTCCCAAAATTTGGGCAATTTTTCCTTCCAGCCGAGCCAGATCTCGCAAAGAGGCACTGTCAACTTGGATTTCCCATCTTCATCACTCAGTGACCCTTGTGCAATTTTCATCAACAATGCATGGAGCCATCGTCTCACTATGCAACCTTTCCGCCTCTCCCAGTCACCTACATCCAAACTGATCATGTGTCATGGTAGACTAGAACATTTTTTGGATTTGATGTCGTCTCGTCATGAGTGACTGTAGGCACGGGCACATTAACAAAAATGGCGCGACAATGAAAGGGATGAACGAAGGGGAGCAGATGGAAAGGATAGGTCCACCAATAGATGAACAAACGATGCATGTGAAGGGATATGCTCATGACTGGATGATCATGAAAATAAGTGTTCGTGGATAGACGAATGAGCAAACATGCAAGATGTGCTTACAGCTGGAAAAATGGATGAACATGCACCTTTCGCAGAAAAATGAACCTTTCAAGCCTTCCAACATGTAAGCAAGGAACAACGTGCCAAAGCATCATCAAGAGAACCAATGACCATCAAAGACTTCGTTCACTTTTCCATGTGGAGATGAAGCTATGATACACCATGAATACATCCATCACCCAACAACATTATAGCTCGACATGCACTCCAGCAGCAACATGAATGTACCAGCACTGTCATGCCGAGTCATGTCATGAGTCACGTTGTCCACCTCTCTATTGTGGTCCATGTTTTCAACCAATGTAACGTAATGTGGAAGTCCAAGAGACCCACTTGTTGTAAAAAGAGTCATGTGAAGTTGAAAATTCATGGAAGTCAAATAGTTATGAGGTATAGTTGTTGGATTGGCCTGCTATCCCTATTTAACTTATCGCTCAGATTGGATCTTCTACTTGTCTTGATGATGAACCACGCTGGTTGGTTCGAAATGTGTTGACAAATGATTTTTTATGTGATTTTGCTGAAATTATTCTCACAAACATATTATGGATCACAGAAGTCTAAATTCTATAATAGTCATGAGGGTAGTTGAACAACCACAAGGGTCAGTTTCACCCTAGGCTATAAATACCCCCTCCTTTGTACATGCAAAGGAATTTTCACCTTAGCTATTGCCACATAGCCAAGAGAGTCTGTAATATTTCCTTTGAGGAGTAAGTAGTGGCTCCAATGCCCCTCACACGGGGTTAGTGATGTATGATGTAACGACGTGTATTGTAACTTTTGCTTAATTTAGAAGCCTACGAATGGGCCAACGTGTTTTCACACATGGATTGTAATTGTTGTAAGACTAATCTTTAACACTTGTGATGCGTGTTGCTTTAACCTGTGTTCTACATCCGAACTATTTCACTTGTTGTAATACAAAGTCTATTAATGGAAATGTGTTGTATATGTTGTTAATGTTGTCTCGCCCATGTAGACTATTCTCTTGGACATCGGACAAACCTTTCACATAAAACTTGTTGTAACAGCCATTGCACTCATGTGGATTCATCCACTAAGTGTTGTACATGTTATCTTACCTTGTGTGTTATGACTGTCGCATCCGTTTGGAATGTTCCTCTGGAAGCTGTGCATGTCTTATTGTGTTGTGTGTTCCTAGCCAATTTGGGACTTCATCCGAACCAACTTGGGACTTACTCCCACCCTCTACCTCTATAGTGAAA
The DNA here is from genome assembly GCA_000404065.3 of Pinus taeda. Classification (NCBI taxonomy): domain Eukaryota; kingdom Viridiplantae; phylum Streptophyta; class Pinopsida; order Pinales; family Pinaceae; genus Pinus; species Pinus taeda. The sequence continues at coordinate 101,350 of APFE031056142.1, read as the reverse complement.
GAACCATTGACACAAGTCACACTTACACTCATCAGCCATGCGAACCTCACTTCTCGAACACAAAGCAAACCACTCTCCTATGCTGACAAGCAAGAGTTGAGGAAAATCCTTAAGATAATAGCAACTGGGCCATCATACCATATGGGACTCCCACACCAAACGATGTGAGGTCTAGTTGGGAATTCATACTAGGGTGAACCCCTGAATGTTGGTGGGTCCAACACCGCCAACATTTCTAGAACTAGAAGGAGGGTATCCAGTTTTATATGGCTGAACATTCCCTCACACTCATTCATCAACCATGTGGTCAAGGCAGTAACTCACACTTCTTCTCACCTACACACGGCTCTGCAGTTGGTTACTCCTCACCTCCCAGGATTGAACACGAGATTCCACATCAACACCTTCACTTCATCCATCCCATCACTCACCAATTCGCGAAATCCATTGGAATGATCCCAGGCATGCAACATCTTCCATACATGTCAAAGAACTCATAAGCCACTCTAACAGGAGTTGTTGTATCATCGGTGGAAGAAGCAGTCCTTGCCACACTTGAAGGTCTGGCAGAATCTATCGAAGACAGAGAGGACCCTCCGGTTCCGGCAAGGTGAATGCAGCACTCTTGTGATCTTGGGATTAGAATCCGATTTAGGAGGCGGAGGGGAAGGTAGTGGAGGAGGAGGAGGTGGGGACGAACCAATTGACTCAGAGCCAATACCATCAAAATCTGAAGGAGAGGAAGAGGACGAGGAAGAAGAAGAGATGGCTGACCCAAATATTGAATGGATGACTTAGGGACCATTGGCTCTCTTGGTTGTTCTACACAAGATGTCGAAGCGAGCAGAGAGAATGAACATCAAGTTCAACCCTGACAGCATGATGAAGGTAGAAGATCACTGGGACAACTTATACCTGTAGCTGCAGACCCTTGAGGTATGGTATGACAACGTAACATGTATATTGTTTGCATTTACCTTGGATGGTCACGCAACTGCATGGTATCATAGCCTTCCACCAAACTCTATACAGAATTGGGGTGCATTCAAACGCATGTTCCTTGAAAATTTTGTTGATGACAAGACCTCACCCATTCTACTCAAAGAATTTGGAAGCCTCGAGATGGAGGGGAAAGAGAAAACAAAAGACTTGAATTAGAGGTTTACTCACATATTAAACAAGTTTGCAACAGATACTAAACCTCATGACTCCATCACTGTTGATTACTACATGTTCGCACTACCGACCACCAATGCGCAGTTGGTCAAGCAAGCTGCAAAACCAACACTCTTAGAAAGCTTTGAATAAGCTATTGCTATTGAAAAATACATGCACGCAATTGGAGTCATCAAGGATGATGAATCAATGAAAGACTCCAAGGATGTGAGCAGGAAACCCCAAGCAATGGTGAGTAAGGGTAGAGACAAGGAAGCAACCGATATTGAGACTCGCACTCACCTTGTTAAGAACTTGACTATAAAAGTTTTTGAGCTCAAACAATGGAAAAAAAACACATTTGTAAGCAGTTGTCGACCCAGACAGAGACAGGTGAGCAGCTCATTGAGTGGCTCATCAAGCAATAATCAGTTCACTTCACAAATTTTGTAGAAGCCTGTGTTCCAACTTGAACAGTGTGAAGATCCCAAGTTCTGTTCTTTCCACAAGGAACATCACCCCAAGAACTCTTGTCCGGATGAGAAGCAAGTCGTTAGCTTTGTCTGCGGTCATACACTTGATGCAGAAAGCAATATGCAAGAGCAAGTGAAGGACATTGATGATGACGAAGAGGCTGCACCCGATGAAACATCAAGTTGTGGGCATGTGGTGAACACATATCAGTGCTCGAAAGTAGTCTCGAAGACGAATGCTGAGAAGCAACCATAAAATAAAAATGGTCGTTATAATCTTAGGAGTAAAGGGGCTCCCCTTACACTTGGGGAAATGTAAGAGAATGTGAGACTATTGATGAGGAAGGTTGATCCACTGACCGCCCTGACGCAAAAAAACACAAAGCAAGTCCAGGAAGACATTGGCAGATAAGAGTACATCCATGAGTAGCAAGCTGCAAAACATTCCGTCGGACAACACAAACATCTGTTCCACCCCGGACACCTCGGTGAGTCCTCCACCTCTGGACTACAATATTGTTGATGACATGAAGAAAAATCAAATGAACATTAGTTTTTTCGAGTTAGCCAAGGTCACGACTCAGCGAGATATCCTGCTCTGCGCATTGTGATAGACAACAACAAACATTGCGACCTCTACGAGTAAAGGGGGAAGCACACCTCCTGGATCACTTTTTACTGTTCTCAATGCACTCTAGATGGAAGAAGAAAACTTAGGTTTCCCTCCATTCATGCTATCCTTTGAAATATTCAACTACAATTTTCACAACTGTTTGGTTGATTTCGGTGCAGTCACCAACGTCATGCCACTCTCCATTGCTAAGCATATCAATGCACAATGGAGTGAAACATCCACGCGCATCATCCAACTTGACCGAACATTGGTATTAGCCATTGGTGAACTATGAGATGTGATCATCTGACTATCTCATGACAATTGAGTCCACCAATGCATCAACATAGTTGTTGTGGACATACCGGAAGCATACAATCTACTACTCTGTAGAGACTGATGCAACAAGCTAGATGGATATTTTTCTAGAATGGTCTCACATGTGGCTTCCATATAAGGGAAAATTCAACCAAATCAAGGTGTTATCCTAGAGGTAAATAAAACACAATGTCACTCCCCTTAACGACAAAAACGAAACGTTGGGCTTTGTAGAACTCATGTTTGGCAACTGCCTCCTGGAAATAACATTGGAGTGTTATCTTGCATGGCTAACTCCAATCCCATCAGACATGTAGTTGGGACTCCTTCCTTTCCCAACTGATGGAATGAAACATGTACAGTGCATTGTACCAATAGTAGTAGTAGCAGTAGCAACAGTAGCAGTAGCAGTAGTAGCATTCTAAATGACCCGTGTATAAACAAGTTTTAGGCCATGGGTTTTGACGAGTCAAAGATAGATGATGGCTCAAGGATGAAGAACCTTAGCCCCAACATGGTCGCACTCAAAGTGATACTACACTCCACAAACAATGTTGATACTTTCAAGGACATAACAATTGATGAAGGTAAGCACGAGCTATGTCTGAAAACTGTAGCTGAGGGTAGGAAAGGAAATCTCATCCCCAAGGGGTTGGGTTCTATAAACAAGATCTATGATTTGAAAAACTTTGGTCAAGGACCAAGAAATGACAAAACCCACAAGCCCACCACTACGAACAAACAAAGCAACCTCGAGACCAATCACGATCTTGTAGGTTTTAACCCCGTATAGAAATTACCTGCATACGAATTCTAAATCACAGGAAAAATAAAATGCAAGAGCATAACACATAAAACACATATACACAGAGATTTCCCACTGGATGTCAAGACCGAGACTACCAGCTTGATTTTTCATTATATTCCTTTCAATGTTACAATACATATTTATACATGCCGAAGCATCCAATACCATGGACCGAAAACCATCGCATCCAAAACTATGGACCGAAAAACCATAGGTAGGTTTGCCCAACCTAGTATAGTGTCCAAAAAACTTTTTTTTCGGGGCACTGCCCCGAACCCCGTAGAGGGGGGCTCCACCCCCCTCAAACCCCCCGGACAGGGGGGGCTGCCGCCCCCCCTGTGATCCCCCCGCTGCGCAATCGGCGCGGCGAAGGGGGGGCTCTGCCCCCCCTCTAACCCCCCAGTTCACTACGTAGGTTAGTCGTGGAAAGA
>APFE031056142.1:25141-41848 GCA_000404065.3 Pinus taeda | reverse complement strand
TAATTAATTAATAATTATGAATCAAGCCGACATTATAACACAAATAGATATCAAATTTCTTTTTAAACAACTATTTATAGCTCCATTATTTTCACGACTCTCTTATCAAAATATTGATCTCATTGTCCTGATGATGGACTCACCTAGCTAGTCCGAAACGTTGGTTTCATAAAAGGTTCACAGGTTTTCCACTAGCATAACAAATGTTGGAAATACCTACAAGATTAAGGGAAGGGAATTCATTGAACAATGAAATTGTGGACAATATGTCCAAGCCTAGAGGAGCTCAAGAAATTTTAAGGATGTGGGAATGAGTGCTTCCCAATAATTTGGGTGACAAACCACTTAGGGTGCTTTCTAAAGGGTTGAAAAACCACATGCAAAAGGGTGCTTATTGAAAGAGAGTTGATAAAACACCTAGGGTGCATGTTGTAGGGTTGATAAACCACTCTTTGAGTGTTTTCCACATTTGATAAACCACCCAGTATTGTAATTTTTGTTGAACTTTACTAGCTAATAAACCACCTAATTATATAAGTATTCCCTGTCCTCTTGAGTTGAGTATGGCCCTCTACTAAAATTATCAAAGAAAATTCCCCTTCGATTGTGGATTTGTCTTGGGGGTGAGTACTCCAAGTGATTATGGCTACAATTAGTCTAAGGTTAGGTCAAAAATCAAAGACCCACCTTCAGTTTGGACATTTTCACTTCTGTAAATGGATGCATTCAATTGAGAGATGTGAAATTAAATATATTCGATATGGAACATAATGTATAGCTCTAAGAAATGTTTGCATGGTTGTAGGATGCTAGTGCATGAAATTATTGGTTAAAGATCCTTGAATGTCCTATGAACTTTATGAATTTTTCTTATCCCATTGTGAGCTAAATGCCTCAAACATCTATTTATATTGCATGTAGATGTCATGTCTGTGTTTGATATGCTAATTATTTCCTCAATCTATAGCAAGGGATGAAAATCTCATGTGTGAAAATGTGAGGTTGATTCCATGATTATTTTCCTAAGGAATGGGTTTGTTCTTTTGTTTATTATAAGCCTGCAGATTAGCATAAATACATTTGTATGGAAAGAAATACAATCTCTATTAAAAGGAAATTGAATGCCTCTATTAAAACAATTTGGCCATCAAACCTTATTTTATAAAATTTCAACCTCAGGTAGGATAGCACTGTCCTTTTTTCTTTTATGTAAACCTGTAAATATATTTGTGTAGGCCACAAGCCAAAATGGGCCAAGTTAGTGTAAAATGTTAGAAGGGATAGTGCATCCTGGTACACATGCATAGGCACACACACACACACAGATGTGAAGACACTCAAGTGTAAACCTTTTATGCAATGATTGAAACTTGGGTCGAGTTTATATAAAGCTAAAAAGGGATAACTCATTATAGCCATGTACATATTCACATATGTTGTGGATTTGGAAACCCTAGGAAAAGGATCTGTTATATATATGTACACATGTGCAGACACTTAGGTGTAAGCCTTTTATATAACAATTGAAGCTTGGGTCGAGTCTATATAAAGCTAAAAAGGGATAACTCGATATAGCCATGCACATATTCACATATGTTGTGGCTTTGGAAGCCCCAGGAAAAGGCTCTGTTATATATATACATACATATATATATCTGTGTATTGATTTTGGTTAAGTCGTGGAGGCAGGAAACCCTAAGGTTGGAGGAATAGGCCCTAAGCCTCTTATGCGCATATGGTGAGGCACCATGACCAACATTGAAGTGAAAGTTATCCAGACCGTTAATATCCTGAGTGCACCTCTACCATTGGACGAACTAGGGAATTTTACCTTAGTGGTTTCAAAGGGAGTGCAAGGAGGAACTCCCGAAGACCACATGGCACCATGGGCCATCATAATATGGCTACAAACACTAAATTTAAAGCAATACTTTGTAAATAGGTGTAAACGGAAAATCCACCAACCTTCTTTATAACATGAAGTACGCGAAGTGCAAGGGGTTGGAACCCTTAGTGGCACCAAGGCTACATGGCTTATGACATGGAAGGAAGGTGATGCGATACCTTCATGGTGGAACAAGTGGCACCTAGATTCAGTCATTTAGTAGGTCCAATTGAACTAAAAAAAGTGACACATGAAACTCCCGAAGGAGGCCATGTAGGGGTGCGACATCAACACGACGTCATTTTGGGATGATGACATGTTGGGGGATATCAAAGGAATGGTATCATTATATGGCCAATAGACAAAGACTAGTAGACAGGGCTCTATCTAGCAATATACGAGTATTTTTGTCGTCTCGTGCACCGAACCACCAGGCCATCAGGTAGTGTGCAGATGTGATAAGTTTCATGAATGGCTAGCAAACACAAGCCTATAGATGAAGGGAGTACCTACCATCATATGTGGGTTTCTTAATCCCAAGGCACTAGATCACCGGGATACTAGGTTGTTCGTATATGTGACAAATGTCGTCAAGGGCCAATGGACAAATGTCAATATAAAAAGGGATTACCTTGCATCAAACAAGGATTTTTCCATTTTAGCACACCGAACCACTGGGACACCAAATGAAATTCTATAGTTCCAAGGTGTATTTGGCCACGTAACAGGTGTTGATGAATTTCAGCAGAGGGGAACCCTTCCTGTGAGATAATGTAGAAAGGGCTTCATCCTAGACCCTAGAGGTCTTAAGTGGTGGCACATTGGGAAAAGGAAGATTTGTGTATGGTGAAGTGGCATGACCATGGTGGAATCCATGAGAGGCATGACTCAGAAATGATGTGGCATGCCATGCAGGAACCATGTGAGGTCCACATGGGTGCCACGCAACAGGGCCTAGTGTCAATACAAGAGGTTAATGGTCAAACTTTGAATGGCCAAATATTTCAATCCAGAAATCAGATTGAGGTAATTTTTATATCGTCAAAAAGGTATGAACAAGATAAATGAAATGGAATTATTTATTCTGAACTTTGAAAATTTTGAAGAAGGTCGAAATTTTAGACCCCATTTCCATAACTAGAAATTAGAGGTCGGGTCAGCACAATAACTTCCCTCTTACTACCTAGTATAGACTATGAGGGGGATTGGGGGATATGTTAAAAAGTGGTATCAAAGCACATAGTTCAAGAAATGGACTTGAAGAGGCTCACATGCGCACACTAGATGAATGCTTGATATGCTTGATTTAATAGATTTCCTTTTTGTTGACAGATGTGTGGTGATATTAACAATACAAAGTAATGTGATGTATGGCTTTATAGGATTATTGATTTAATATTATCTATGTGCTAAATAAGATTTGATGTTTCAGGTTAATACAGACCAAGGTGACGAGTACCTTTGTTAATTACATTTTCTTTATGGTTGACTAATATCTGTGTATGTAAAAGAATATAGACAGGCATCAGGATATAGTAAGAAAGAGAAAGAATGAGCAGCAGATTTAAACAATATGGTATAAACAAATCCCAACAAGGTATCTATGAAGAGTCAGTTGGAGAGATGAAATAAGAGGACACTCTTAGAAGTATAAGAACTAAAATAAGAAGTTGCAAGGAAGACAACGAAAAGATGTTAGAGAATTTAGACAAGCAGAAGTGAATACCATATTATTACAAATCCTATCATACCTACAATGACAAAGAAAACAGGAAATTAGTACCATCCATTAGGATAGGGGAAATCCTAAGGACATCCCATCAGAGATCCAAAAACAAAACTTGGATAATAAGAGAGAAGAAGGTCTCCAATAAAAAGGGGCATAAACATGTAGAAGGAGGAGAAAAAATGCCTAGCACTCCCTAAAGGTAATTAAGACACCCTAACAGATCATCTGATAGTACAACCAAGAGGCATCTTTATCAAATGAATAACATAAATTCTCCAATGCAAGAAGAATTCAAGAAATAAAAACCTTTTATCTTTGATCGAGAAGTTAAGAAATAAGAATATGTGAAGGCTTGGTTCTTGGGATTAAAGAAGTACTTTAAATTTTATTATTATTTTGAGAAAATGAAGGCTAGGGTGGTTGTCTTGAGTTTAAAAGGAAAGGATGATATATGGTGTGAGGATTTCAAGAACATCAAAGGTATCAGAGAGAAGGAGATGACATGGAGGAAGTTTGAAAAATACTTCCAAGAAAAATACCTATCTGAAAAATATTATGATAACAAGGCCAAGGAATTATATGAATATAAAATGGGCCAGTTTACACCTAAGGAGTATACTAGCAAATTATTAGAACTAATAAGGTATGTACTTTACATCAAGGATGAAAATATTAAGATCTATAGGTATAGAAGTGCGTTACCACATGCATACTGGGACATAATAGAATTTCATGAACCTAAGACCCTGGAGGAGGTTATTTAGAAGACAAAGAATTTTTATGAATATTCTAAGCATAAGATTGAGGTTTGGATTGAATGGAAGAAGAAAGATAAAGGAAGCGGACATAGAACCTCCAGATATAAGCAAGGGGTAAAGGTTGGAAATTTTAATACCTCCACTAGAAAAAAATTTCAGCAAAATCCCTCAATTAGTAGAAGTGAACCTCATAAATAAGTTAATGAAAAGGTTGATGGGTTTGAGAAAGCGTCCATGTAGTGCTGGGAATGTGGAGAGAACCACCTGTAGAGAAATTGTCCTTAAACATAGAGGACTAGTGTAAATATATACAATGTACAAGAGGCAATAATTGTGAATTATGTGGCCCAAAGCATGCCCAATATTTATGTTGCATTGGACAATAGGAAAGCAATCCAACAAGAAGTGATCATTAAAATGGAAGGCATGGTAAAAAAATTATAATTCTCTATTTTAATTGACCTAGGATCAAATTCTATCTATATTAGCCCTAATATTGTAGATAGATGTGAATTTTCCAAAGAAAATCCATGAATAATCATGGCTTGCTTAGTTTCCCATCAAGACAAAGAGATGGATAACAGACATGGTTGAGTATTTCCCTGTAGAAGTTGGAGGCATCACCACTGTATTCGAACTGAATTTGTTTCCATTAGGATCATATGATGTTATGATTGTTATGGATTGGTTGGCATCCCACAAGGCCATGTGGATTGTTATGACAAAGGGACGGAATGCTTCAATGATGAAGGTGAATCAATAATGTTGCAGGGTATTAAGAGGTTGATTACACTCATAATTATCTTAGTAATTCAAGTAAAATGATATAGTAGAAAGGGTTGTGCCCTTTATGCCATTCAAATCACAGAGGAGAAAGAAGCCAATGCATTACCATTTGTGAATTACCCAGTATTAAAGAAGTACAATGATGTGTTCCCAGGTGAATTTCCAAGGCTTCCACCCAACAAAGACATTGATTTCACTATCGAGTTTATCTTGGGAAAAAAACCAACAGTAAAACCCCCTTATCATGTGAGTGCGCCTGAGCTTGTGGAATTATAATTGTAGCTGAAGGGATTGATGGAGAAAGAGTATATATGGCCGATTATTTTACGATGGGGATCCCCAATTTTTTTTGTCAAAATTAAATACAAAACACTATGTTTGTACATCGATTACTAGAAATTGAATAAAGGGACTATGAAAAATAAGTATCCACTGCCCATAATTTATGATCTATTTGATCAACTGAGAGAGGTTGTTGTATTTCACAAGATCGATTTAAGGATCGAATGCCATCAGGTCAAGATCAAAGATGAAGGCATTCATAAATCTACATTTGGGATAAGGCATGGCCACTATGAGTTTGCATTTGTTCCATTTGGGCTTACAAACTCCCCAACAACCTTTAGGTGCATGTTGAATAATGTGCTTAAACTATACTTGGATAAATTTGTGTTGGTGTTTGTGGATGACATCTTGGTATATTTAAAGAATGAAAAGGGATGTGAGGACCACCTGTGAGTTTTTCTATAGTTGCTAAGGGAGCATAAATTTTATGTAAAACTCAACAAGTGTGAGTTCTTTCAAACTCAAGTTCACTATTTGGGGCACATAATTTCAAAAGGAGTGTTTGTGGACCCATAAAAGATCAAAGCAATAATGGAATGGCCCACAACTCAGAATATAATAGAGGTCAAATCCTTTATTGGGTTGGTTGGTTACTATTGAAGGTTCATTTGAAATTTCTCAAAGATTGGGAATCCCATCACTCCTTTACAAATAAAAGGAGTAGGATTTCAATGGACACTTGAATGTGTAGCTAGTTTTGAAAAGTTGAAGAAGTTACTCACTTCTGCACCTATCTTGACAATAATTGACCCAAGAAAAGATTTTGTAGTTTGCACTTATGCTTATAAGTAGGAACTGGGTGGAGTCTTGATGCAAGAAGGACATTTAATTTGCTATGAATCTAGGAAGTTGAATGAGAATGAAAGGAACTACGTCACTCATGACTTGAAATTGGCAGTCATTGTGCACACATTAAAAATGTGAAGACATTACTTATTGCGAAGGATATTTGTGTTATGTGGAGACATTACTATTTTTTTTTGTAAGTTTCTATTTATGATTGCATATATTTTCCTACAAGTTTTATGGTTTTATAATGAATATCTGAAGCACATATGAAGTCATATTTTGTTGTTAGGGTTTCTAGACAACAACTTAAGTGAAGTATTTTGGTACACTTTCTAAGCATTTTCACATTGACAAATGGCGACTCCATTGGGTCTTTAGTCATCAACAAATGGTGACTATAATGGTGTAGCAATTGAAAAGCCTTGGTGACATTTTTCTTTAGATTATTTTCGATATTTTTCACAATTTCTTTTTTCTCTCATTTCTATTTTTAGTTTTTTTCCTTTCACTAGAAAATTCTTGCTTCTGTTGGTTTTCCGCATCTTTTTTGGAGGTCAAAGGTACCATTTGTGTGGGAGATGACATAGTATACAAAACATCTACTGAGCAGGATCTCCAAGAAAAAAATGCACTTTTTGGACCATTAACTATGCCCTAAAATTCACTTTCTGGCCCTTTTTTCTCCATCCATGTGCACTAAACAGGTAAGCACCTGTGCCCTCCAGTTTTCAAAAAGTTTCAGGAATTTTCAGTATTTTCTTAGATTTTTGCTGGTGTGCCAAGAAGGGTTTTTGTAATTTTCTTAGTAACTCCTAGGCCTAGAGTCTCTTATAATTTTTTCTCATTTTGAGGAAGGAAAAATCCCATTAGGTTTAGAGTACACCTCTGTCATTTAGGAGAAATTTTGTTGAGTTGAGGAGTCTAGTTTGCAAAACTTTTAGCCATTGTTGTCCAACATTTTGTCAATCATTTTCTAGTCCTTTTTAGCCAATTTTTACAACACTTAATTCTCCTTTGATACTTTTTTTGTGTTTCTTCTCTAGGATCCCCTTGAGCATCCTTATTTTTTCTACTTATTTTCAGAAATTTTCCAACACTTTACTTTCTAGTTTTTGTTGGTTTTTCTACATCATTTCAGTAGGTTTTTGCCTTAAGATACAAGTCCCTTTAGACATTAGATGTTTTGTTAATTTTGTGTCTTTGAATAGTTTTATTTTCCATCATTTTTCTTGATATGTCATAGCCTTTCTGGGATGTGAATTTTTGTGCTTCAACTTGTTGTTTATTTTACTGTTCATTTTCAATTTATTTATAGTTTGTACACTTTATTTCAGCAGCATTGGCATCATAAAACATGTTCAATTAACTTATCCACTAACACATTTTCCACACACTCACCTTAAGCGAATGTGAGCTTGGTTACAACCACCAAGCCAAGACTAGAAACACTCCACAATAATAATTTAACTCACATAGATTAAGCCCACTTGGAAAATAGGTAAAAAAAATCTTTGTATTTAGGTTTAGGGTCAGTGGGATAGGATTCCAAAAACACCCATATATCGCTTACACTAAGACATAGAAATTTGACATTCTAGGGAGCTCAAAATCCTTCACAATCCCACAGCCCAAAGTCAGTTCACACTAGAGACCCATTTGAGAGGGGGTTAGGCTTAGGTCTTTGTTTGTCAATTTAATTGTCTTAAATTGTTACATGAATTATCAACCGGGATCAATAGACTGACGAAGTGTAAGTGCACTATATGTGCTAGAAGCCTTTAATTATTCAAATGAAATGTATACGATTGAATTCATTATTGAGATTAATTCTATGAAAGATGAACACACTCTTATGAAAATGATATCTAAATAAAACTCAAAAACAAAATTAATTTTTTTGTCTAAAAAGTCAACCTCACACTAAAAAATAACTTAATTCTTTAAACGCTTGAAACTCTATTGCATGTCTATCATTTTGTTTTATAAGGAAACTTGAATCTACACAACACACACCTTGCATGAATAAATTAAATCCTTGCTTGAAAAGAATCACACTATCTTAAATTAATAAATCAACCATGAATGCAAACTATAAATAAAACTCTGTTTTACAAAATATAGAATTCTATCAATTATCACTACTACTAAATTCAATCCTATATGCTTTTGAAATGAGTAATGAATCATCAATCAAATTCTGCATCTACTTATCAATCACAATGAAATGAATTGAGTTATACGAAAATCTAAAGAAGAAAACAACTAATAAATTGAAAACAAAACCTTACTACTTGTAGGGGCCCTCCACAAGCGGATGGTTATGAATCAAGATCAACACTCAGACACACATTTGAATTGAAAGGTCTTCCTTTATAATTAAAAACAAAGTTTTAGAAATTCAATGTACGCTTCATAAAATCAGCCTCCTTTCTATGTTTCAATGGAGTGTTTATATAGGGGTTACAATGTAACTTCATGGAGATTCATATGGCTAAATATTAGAACTGAATGGACACCTAGTTGCCACGAATTTGATGAAGCACAGTTCATTCCAACATCTGTTTGCTTGACTGGGCATTTATTGACACATGGGTGCACTGTTTGCTCACACAACCTGCAAAATAGGGCTCCAAAGAACCTAAAATATCTCCCAAATGGTAACGAATTCAGGGAAACGACTCAAAGAGAAATTAATTGGATCCATTCTGAATAAAATCCAAGTTTTTGTTTTGCGAGATTCACTTTCATTTGCTCAGAAAACATGTTTGAAGCTGACTCGTCAAAACTGTTGCATTTTTCCCTTGATCTTTTGTTGGAGGTACACATGTGAGAGCTAGGTATTTTTTGACCAATAAAAATCCATATTGGAGCTTCTAGAAACCATGTCCAAGTGTCCTATTTCATTCTAGAGTGTTGCTACTACCTTAAGCATGGAAATAGCTATGGAAACATGACAAAACTACACCAACTTGACTTGCTAAACTGCCATTAGTAAAACCATGCAAAATTCTTCTTAATTCATTAAAAATAATGGAAATAATAATAATATACCACGTAAACATGTATGGAGGAATATGGTTAAAAATTATAACAATGGATGAATGGAATGATGGAAAACAGATAGTTTGGTTAATGGAATTACGACAATTTGGAGGACCAACAGTCTCAGTGTGTGAAACTCTCCACACGGCTAGCCTAATTTGTTGGTCCAGTGTAACACATTGTTGATTGATTACCAAGAAGCCCAAGACTCGACTACCCCTTGTGGGACGAAGGTAACCTTAGTGACCAATCTTAGGAAAACACCCTATAGGTAGTGGTTGTGGGAAAAGTAGGTGCTCCTCTACCCTACCTTCCCCTAGAAAACTATGCTTTCGAATATCAGACTCTGTCAAGTAAGAAGTCTTTTGGAAGGCCATCTAAAACTATGTAACTAGGAATTGTTTAAGGATTTAGACTACCTTTAGGCTAGAGGTCATTTTCATTTTGATATGATGTGTTTTATTTGATTAGAGTATCATATCATTAGTTTACACATGGAACCACTTCACTAGGTGTTTTCTTATTGTTGATTACTCTCTTCCTTCATCATTACCCTTTATCATTTAGTGTCATCATTTTTTCCTAACACCATTGTGCCCCATTAGTATATGTTGCGAAGAATTCATGGCCTTCAACCCTAGTTTCATTTTGGAAATCCTCTTACCATTGCTATTCGAGTTAGGAACCATCCTCCTATTCCTCCATTGAGTCGACATACAGAGTCTAGTTCTTCTGATTTTTCTAACTCTTCCTCTGATTCTGCATCCTAACAACCCTACACCGCTACCATGTTAAGAGATAATGCAGGTGGTGGAAACCCAGGTGTTAACACTAGTCCTAACCAAGGTAACCCTTAAGGAGGTAATATCAGAACCTATTCAAGTATGGCCTCTAATTAACCTCTTCTTCCCTACATGGTTGGTTTGGCCTGACATAAGCTGTAACACCCCCTCCCAGGTATACCAAAAGTAACCATTCCAATTGGGGTAAACATGAGGAGAGATGCTACTGCAATCATATTCAACCTCCTATGTCACCTTAAGGAAGTGGAATTGATGGAACATCACATACAGTCATCCAACATCATCAACAGAACCCTCAGTAGACAAGTCAACCACTCAAACAACCTGTTCCTGGGTCCCACTGCTATTATACAACTCTTAGGCAATAGTCACTCTGATGCTATGGGAAAGGGAGCAGCCAACAACCTAAAGTCACTCTCACAGGCCTACCTACCATCAACTGTGGACTAGAATTTCTAGTTCTGTGCTAGCGACCTTGGGATTTAAGCCACTTTTCTAGCCCATAATCCTGGCCTCTGCCCAGAACTTATTGTAACTTGGAGAATTAACTAAAAACATAATAACAATGTTGATCAATAAAAAATCACCCTCAGGACTAGGCCTGAGCATCCCAAAATGGGACTGACATTATGTCAAACACTTAGCATCAATGCAACCTACAGGTCTACAATACAAGATAGAACATAAATGACTAAAACAACTTATGAAACATAACCATAAGGATCACCTCCTTCTCCATTGAACTACTGCATCATAAATTAGGTCTTTCATCCATCCATTTAACAGTTACAAATAAATACATGAAATAACCAGTCATCTAGCCATGCTTATCACCAGCATTAAACCATGTAAATATCATAGATATGACAACCATTAAATCTACATATAAATCAATGAAAAATTAAGACAACTTAGCTTTTATTGATCATAGGAAAATCCGACCAGGTACAAGACTTCCATGTACCAACCGACCATATACATCGCTGAAACAAATCTCTCTTTCAGCCAGTCACCCTTGTTCCATATTCGAAGCATGATTGTGGGATCTCATTGAACAACCAATGTAAGAACAACCAAGGGAATCCATAGGTTAAACCACCTGCACCCTCACCAAACTGTGATCACACCAAAATCAGTGCTTTGATCGCAACCAAACAGAACTTGGAATTCCATCTATAATCCATCACTATCCTTGAGGAATTTTTTGTCTCCTTGTATCTTAGGCTTTACCACAATCCAAACTCAGATCACTAGGCCCTAAACCAAGACTTATCCCTCGAGCTTTACCATGTATCCTACTAAAATCGGTCAAGGGATTCTTAGGCCTTTAGGAATGAACATTGAGACCACCTTCGCCGCAGATTATGAAATCCATCTTGTAAACCAAAGGTCACAAACTGAAATAAACATCCCAACATACCATGGCATCTAGAAAAAGGCTAGGCTAAGCTGAAATCAACTATCATAACCCAACAAAACCATGCCACCGACAACAAGAGAACCATACACCAACATGAAAATCCATGCATGTTTAAACCAGCAAGGAAATCACACATGAAAAAGATTACCTGCAATTATTCTTGTTGAAGTTGCTTGATCCTCCTTTCCTTTCCTTGATTCTTCCTTTCTTTTCCTTTCCTTTCTCTAAACTAGACTGCTCCAAGAAAACTCTAAGTGATCAAGAGAGTGAAAGAGGGAGAGAATAATGAGAGAGCTCTAAAATTGAACTTGACAAAAAGCCATGAAGTTATTCTCAGAAGCCTTTTAATGCATGAGGTCTCTAATTTCTTCATTTTCCATTATTTTCCTTTAATTTCCTCCTCACATGAAACCTCTGACCTTTTACCTTCCTTTTCTCCTAATTTCCTTTATTTTCATAAATAAATGTTCCAAAAATGCCTTTTTTCCTTTTAATGCCTTTGCCTTAGCCTTTGCCAATTTTCCTTATCTAAAACACACATCCAATGATTCCCACCAGGATATATTTGCCCAACATTCAACTTGAATATGTGTCCCTTACCCGTGGTCTTATTTTTCCTTTATTAACTTTTATTACATGGACTTTTCTCTAGGGTTGTTATAGAACCCTCCCCGTTGGGGAACACTGTCCTTGGTGTTAAACCACACCAAGGCCTCAAAAAAACCGCTAAAAAGAAAACATATTTCCTATGGAGCTTTATAACTTATCTCGTTGTAGTATTTACAATGAAGAATGTGCTCAAAAGAAAAAAATCATGACAACATGACAAGATAATAACCGTAATAACATGACACCCATACTGCTTATTGGATATTTATAAGTTAGCTCATGGCGGTATTTACATCCATATATATATATATATATATATATAATATATATATATAATATATATATATATATATATATATATATATATACATACATACATATACAAATATCAAAACATCATCAAAATATATGCCAAACATAACCAACATCAAACCAAAACCACTTTGCCTCAACCAGAAAACAATGAATGATATAGGGCCCGCATCTAATCTGCCATCTCCCATATAGCTTCTTCAAGCACAAAGTGCTTCCACTGCGCTTTAAATTTCTCTATGGCTTTGTTCCTTCACATGAGATGTTCCCACTGCAATATGCACTAAGGCTCTAGATGGAACTCTCCTTCTAGCTCCACCTGTAATATAGACCAATAAATAACATCATGTTGTAGCGGCTACAATCACGCTCCAAAATTTTGTCTTAGCCTCGTTTTGGAGCCTCCCTACCAACCTTTCACAACACCTTGTCTTGCTTCGCCAAGTACTCAAGCTTCAGTGCTTTTCTTGCACAAAGGTAGTCTATCGATCACAGCTTGATCCATTCCCCTCATAAGTTGTCCACCCGGACTTAGTCCAGCTGCAGGATGAGAAACTTCCCTAAGAAAATTGTGCATTTCTGGAGGGAAACGAGCCTTCCCTCCACAAATTGCGCAATCTTGTCTAGCAGCCTGCTAGGCTCCAGAATTACGCAATTTTGTTAGCCAACACTGCCAGCAGGAATTGCGTAATTCTCCCCAAAAGGTCTGATCAACCTAGAATTTGTGCAAATTTGGGTAGCAGTTAGCTACTCTGCCTAGAAATTGTGCAAACCTCTTGGGTAGCCAGCCTAGCTCCCAGTCAGAAATGTGCATTTTTCTCAAGCATTTGAGCAGCTTCATGCATGAGTAGTCTAGTTGACCAGTTCCATCGGGGACCAAGGAAGCTTGACTTGCATGCATGCATGACTTGCTTTTTCCCGTAATAGAAAAAGGAAACATGCAAAAGGTATCCCTTTATTCAGGGAGCTATTTTTAATAGTCAAAGGTTACATGCAAAGTTTTTTTAGAAACTTCCCTCCAAGTGTCGCTATTTTCTAGATTTGTGGCATGCACATCATGAGTCCAAACTTATTGATTCGACACATAAAATCTCATTCTTTCATATGATTCGATATTAGAGCTCTGATATCCCACATCACATCCAGGACTCTTCGACACATTTGGCTCAGCGATTCACAGGTAAGTGGCCTAAACTTGTCTTTTTCAGCATTTCTGTCGCTTTTTGTGTATTCTCTTGTGTGAGTCTTGTTTTCTTGATTTCTTTGAATGCTTGCTATCGTTTACTTCTATACTAACGTGTTCTAGCTCTGTTTCAGTTTTCATTGCTATCTCACTATTGTTGCATGCATGAAACTGTTTTTCACGAACGTTCACCGAATCAGCGAATCACTTCACCCACATGCATGTTGATCTATTTTTTGAATCTTTAATTCATGTTTTCATGCACTATCAATCAATTTTGTTGTCACTTAGTGTCACCATGCATTCACTGTCTTATTTTCTTTCAGTTTCCCATTGGCGAGTCGGGCCAACCTTGGCCCAAACCTTGCCTTCACTGAGACTGTATTACGCAATCTAGGGAAGAAAGGCTCTGCCTTTCTCTCCAGAAATGTGCATTTCTACCCAAAATTGCCCTCTAGGACTGTTTTTCACATTTCTAAGGGATAGTGACTATTGGCCCAAAAAATTGCGCGATGCAATCCCTGAGCCTACAGTCACTCCCATCTGGAATTGCGCATTGCGCAATCCCAACAATCAACAACTAGTCTGGATTGTGCATTTCACAAGTCCAGCAGTCAGTCTTGCCTCCTAGATAGTCCAGGCTGCCTTTTTTGCAGTCCTAGTAGTGAGTCACCCAACCTCCCAGAAGAAATTGCACAATCTTTCCCATCAGTTCCCCAGGTATGTGTTGTGTCATTCCTTGAATTTGCTTTGGTTTTCACTGATAGATTTCTTACCATGGATGTTGCTTGTCTCCATATCTTGCAGGTATTTATCTATCTCAATGGCTTTAAAGAGAACAGGATCACATGACACTGATGGAAATGCAACTCAAGCAGTAGTTGAGAAAGTGTCCTCTAGTCTGTCAATCTATGAAGATACAAAGTTGTATCTAGACAGGGACATCAAACTAAAGTGGCAAGAGGTCAATGAAAAATTTACAGGCACTTTTGGGGAAGACCTTGAAGATCATTAGGTGTACGTGAACATTCAAAAGTCTGGCTTGTACCAGAATACAAGAAGATACCCCGCGTTCCCATGTGCGGACATGATACATTGTGTTGGGACAGGGTCCTCTAAGGTTAGTTTTAGGGAAAAAGCCCAAGTTTTGGGGCAAAAAGCCCATGTTTTTTCGATGTAAAGTGTAAAGTCTCATCAAGTTATGATCGCATAGCGCATAGATGTAAACTGTCATAAAGAGTTTTTACCCTTCATTTATGTAAATTGTGTCGACTTTAGAAGATCTACGTAGGTTCTGCGGACCATGGGATTGTATAAAAAGGAGGATCTTAGAGAGTCTAAGGTAGTTCAAGTAATTTTTGAAGATGAATGTAATGGATCAATAAGAGCTAAGAGTGAAGAGTCTTAGAGTAAAAGAGAGGCTCTGTAGTTGTGTGCGTAGAGGCCTAGAGTAGAGTTCGCAGTTGTGTGCGCGGACCCCTACAGTTCAGTGCGTAGGGTAGTTTGAGTCTGTAAGAAAATATGAAGTATTAATAAAGACACTATTCTAGAAATATCTATGTTTTATCCATTTACTTCGGTTATGAATGAATGTGGTTATGTTATGATGAATAATTGGTTTATGATTTAATGTTGTACTGATGTGCAAATCTCTATGTTCTACATTGCTATATTAACGCAAGCAATAATATCTGCTTACGTGAAGAATATCTTAATGCCTTCTAAAGATATGAGACACTTAAGTCGATTTGGGTAATAACAGATTTAGGAGTGATTACAAAGGTACGTAAGTGGTTAATTTGCCTATTTAGGGTCTGCGAATGACAATCGTAAACCTTCACAAAGGTCTAGAGGCTAGTAAGAGGAAGTTATATCAATAAGCCTCAAGGGCTTATTAATCTACGTGAAGGCAGATAAATGGTACAAAATTACATCATAACCATGTCTGGGTGCATAAACTTGGTTCCAATATCCCCCCATACTGCTTGGGGTGAGACTTTAGTCTGCTCTCCGTGGATTGATGCCGAAAGGGCCAGTAATGTAGGAATTTTCTTGGCTAACTTAATGTTGAACCTGGGTTGGGACCCCTAAGCCAACAAATGGTTTTGTTTCTGGGACCGGGGTCTGCATAAAGAGACGTGTGATGTTACATCACTAGAATTCAACAAAGAAATAAATTGAATATTGGTTGGATAGGAAGATCCACAAATTCACAGCGCAAGAGAACAGGAACCCGTGATTGACAAAAGAATAGTGGTTGGATAGGTATATGTACACAAAGATACACAAAATTTTCTTTTGTTCCTTCTCGGATGAATTATACGAGTGGATCGCTAAATTGGAAAATGGCCAAGGAAGGTGGAGGCTCGACGGTCCTATAGTGTGGAATCTAGAGTTAGTGCAGAGATTGGAAGCCTCTAAAGATAAGATCACACACATTGTTGATCACTGGCTTGATCATATCATAGTAGGATTTGTGACAGAGTTTTTGGTCGATATCTTGGTTAGCTACAACAAAGAAGAGGGACGCTTCTTCAAAGGACCGCGAGGTAAGTATTTAAGGTCTTTTAATACTTGGATTGAAATGCTCTTGTGTGAAAAGAAGGTTATGTGATTACCTTGATGTTTGGAGCTACGCGAAGTGGAAAGTTATCCAAGAATAGAAAGGGAACATGACCTAAATATAGCCTACTAATTGAGCCTCCTCTGAGTGATGACGAAGAAGCAGTACAGGCTTCCTTGCAGAGCACTATCCATTTAATAAGGGAGGGTTCCCACGAATACCACATCCACCCACACCACCTCCATTTTCACCTCCACTGCATACACCTTCTCCCACACCACCACCACCTCCACCACTGTTCAATATGGCAAATTCAGTAAAATTTCTTGTTTTCAGGGGGTTGGGGAATGAGGATCTAGACCCATTTTGATCCAGGTGGATATTGGTGGCCACCTGCCAAGTCCATCTGGACCCCCATCATTGTCTCTTTCAGCATTTTCAGTTTCCTTAATTGTAGCACAACTTACTATTTTTAGCAGTTTT
>APFE031056142.1:7536-24151 GCA_000404065.3 Pinus taeda | reverse complement strand
AACGACGTTTTTTGGGAAATTTGGGGGCAACATGGGTCCATGGACCGATGTTGCCCTTCCCAAAGTGGTAGTTCTCGGATAGATCTTTCTAACGAGCTATCATACGCGTCAAACGGAGATCGTATGCCAAAGTTACGACCCCGGGAAATTGATGTACCAATTTACCCAAAACGGGGCCCACAATTTGGCGTTTCATCTTCTAAGGGTCGGTTTTGGAATGTGAAGGGTTTTCCATTGTTTCTCAATAATAATAGGCCTTCGAGCCTCATTGTAACACAAGTTCGGAACAGTTCAGAGACATGTAGCCGCACATCTCTTCTCAGAGATAAGCTACCATCGTCATAGCTGGTTTATTTCCAATTCTGGTTGTAAGCATATTTCGGTATTTTCCATTAATGAAATAAAGTGTTATTTCCGCTGCATCTCTTTATTTATGGTTATCGCATCTCTGTATTTATGGTTATCTCTGTAATCTATTGCGTTCCTATTTAAATCGGATCACATTTTGGTTCGTTTCGAAGGCTATGTGGGAAGCCCGGGGCATTACAAATGATCAGATGAAGAAAGATACATTGGTCACTACTTTATAGGAACGCGCGTTAATAGGGTACATTAAGTATTGCACTGATAACCCGATGGTTGTGTTGGCAAACATTCAGACTGCGCTGAATAAGAAATTCAGTAGGCCCAAGTATGAAGTGCAATCGACCATTCGATTCAAGGAAATCATGATTAATCTTGGCGAGACAGCCTGGAAGCTGGATCAGACATTGAAGTGCAAGATCCATGAAGCTAACATGAATCTTACGGATGGGCAACACCATGAATGGTTTGTGGCTTCGCTCTTGCCTCATATGAGGGTTGCTTTATCACAGCAAAAGATTGGGACCCAGGCAGATGCCCTGGAAATTGCGATAAGATTGCACGAGACACAAATTCAAGATTCTTCTTTGGGAGTTCAGCAGATTCAGGTAGAATTGCAGAACCTTTGCCTAGAATTCCAAAGTCTGAAAAAGGATAGAGTGGCTCGACCTGAGGTGCGTGAAGAGGTTTGGTGTTTGAAATGTAAGAGTCAAGGGCATGATAAAGATCATTCCCCTGTCTTCGCGAATTATGTTGTAGGAGGAGGGTCGATGCCTTTGAGACTAGAAGCTCAAGCAGGGCCAAGTGCAGGGCCTGTGTTGTGGTGTGTTATCTATCAGGTAGATAAAGAATATGTGACAGATAATTGCCACTCGCTGTAGAAATTTGTACAGACATCGCAACGGCTCTTCTGTAACTTCTGCCAATCAGTAGGTCACGATGAGCGCATATTCCGTAATTATGAGCTAATGATGGAGAGAACACCTGCGCATTAGATGCAGATAGAATCAAGGCCTCCAGATCAAGTCACTGGGGGGTTGCGAGGAGGATATCAGGGGCATGGATGAGGTGGAGGCCGAGGAGGACCTGTGAGAGGTCGAGGGCAAGTTATTTTCTACAATTGTGGAGGTCCACGACACTATGCGTGAGAATGCATGAATCCGATGCGCCTATCGTGCCAATATTATACCTAGTTTGACCACGCGATAGAAGACTGCCCTGTATTAATAGATAAAATGCGTGAAAAAGGGACATGGCCTCAACAACCTACATAGAACCTGCTGATGATGAGGGTTGAACCGTGCGAAGAGGACCCCAATGTGAATATTGCATTGGGAAGTGGAATGACAACTGGTGAAGGTAAGGGAAAGAAGCCTGAAGAAGGTGAATGGGTCTACAAAGCTCCAGAAAAGGAGGTTGGCTTTGATTTGGAGCATGTGAAGAGAACCTTCATGGAAGCAAAGAAAAGCTTCGCTGAGGCTTCTACCTCAAAAAGTCAGGATAAGCAGTCTGAAGAAATGGACCCATCCATGCTTAGTACCTTTTGGAGACCTTAATGAAGTTGTTACACGATAGCAAGGTCGTAAAAGGATTATAGGATTTGATCAATAAATGTGTCGGTAATGATCTTAAGGGACCATGTGTAGTCAAGAAAATTGGTAAGTATAAGGTGAGAATAGGGCATGAGATGAGGCTCACTGCACAAATAGGAGAGTACAAAATGGACCAAGTTATTCTGGATCTTGGGTCAGATGCGAATGTTTTTTAGAAACAGACATGGGAGAGAATGGGGAGACATACACTATAGTGGTCTGCTATTCAACTGAGGATGGTGAATCAATGAAATATTATTCCCATGGTAATTTTACAGGGAGTGGCAATCGATATTGAAGGCACGAGCGCATTGGCGAATTTCGAATTAATAGAGATTGTTGACGATAAAAATCCCTACCCCACGCTCCTTGGGATCGACTGGGCTATCAACATGAATGGGGTGATCAATTTGAAGAAGCAGAAGATGTCATTTGAAAGAAAATCACTCTGCATAGTACTATTGTTGGACCCTGCAGAAGGACTGTGCTATACTGAAACAATCTACTATTATGAAAGTGACAATGATTTGGACCAAATTTATAAGATAACAACGAGAGATCAAGATTCGGTGAATCTGACAGTAGATGGAAATATTACATGGGACCGTGAAAGCTCCTGCACCTCAAATTCTGATGAGGAATTAGAGCACTAGAAGAATCGATTGCATGAAGTGTCTACGCTATACTGTAACATGATGACCAAATCGTTGTGCTTTGTATCATCGGAGGTAAGAATTCTGCTTTAATATGATGGTTAAACTGATGTTGATAAATTTTCGGATGAATTTGAAAGGGAAGTTCTAGAGAAGCATCGCTTTCAAGCCTTGGACTTGGTGGTGCGCATTACGCCTGTAAGATGGTGGGGTACACATAAAGACAATTTCGATGGATGGCGTGCATATAGAAGAATGATGAGGGTGCGGTTTGGTCGCCCAAAGGTGCAATTGATAGAGAAATATGATGGAAGGACTGATCCACGTGATCACTTAGCAAAATGGACCAATGCCTATAGAGCGGAACCACAACCGAAGCGGGTGCATCTGTTTAGTCACACCTTGGATGTAATACCTATGAATTGGTACTTGGAGACAAAGCTCCACCAAGGCACAGACGAATGGGATATTTTGAAACAAGGGTTCTTGATTACATTCAACTTTGAAGATGGATTCGATTACATTGATGAAGCACTAAAGGAGGTCAAAGCAGTGATCTTTAGAATATCATAGGATCCCTTCGATTTGATTCAACTAGATTGGACCACCTAGTTGGGCCATGCACTAGAGTGCTACAATGTGACTACTAAAGAAGAAGAGGAGGATCCGAGGAACATTACTATCCTAGAGATAGAAGGTCACCGTGAAGTCGAGGGGCCACAAATAGAGAATCTTGATATCACTGCGCAGCGGAAAACAAGACAAGTAAACATTGGGACAGAGGTGGAGCCAAATTTTGCGAAGATAGGGGACTATTGGGATGATGCTACGGTGGATAAGGTCACTGCGTTTCTCTGCGAGTACTAGGATTTTTTTCCCTTCAAAATTTTCAGCCCTGAAAGGGATAATAGGCGATTTAGGAGTAATAAATATAACGTTGAAACCAAAAGTGAAGCCTGTGAAATAGAGGCCATATCAACTTAATCCTAAATATAAGGAACGTGTCCATTTGAAGTTGAATAAAATGTTGACAACAGGAATCATTGAACAAGTGGAGGAGTCCGACTGGGTAAGTCCGATGGTAGTTCAAGAAAAGAAATAGAAAAAGACTTTTCCAGTGCGTGAGTCACCAAGGAAACATTAGAGGAAAGAAAATCCAACTGTGCAAGAAAAGGGAAAAGTGGCCAACCTAGAGGGCGATGAGGGCACATAGGACATTGATATTGAGGGGGTAGACGCTATTTCAAAGCTACCAGAATACCTTCCTCTGCACTAGGGAAAGGTGAAGGTCCTAAAGGACCCAAACAAGGGAAAGTTTCTCCTTCATACACCCCAACTCCTAGAGAATATCATGTTTGAAGGTTCGCGCTTGGCGCAAGTCCCACATCTGAAGCCTTAAGATTGGGACTTGGGGAACATTGAGCGGTTCCCCCATTTGGTTACTGATAATTTCATGCAGCGAGTGTTCTACAAGGATTCGGGTGTCACTGTGCTGGAGTCGGTGAAGTGGATTCGTGGGGTGGAAAAGGAAGGATTGTTGAATCTGCTTTGGGTGTCGCATTACCACCACACTCCCATAAATTTGATTGTTATCAAATAGTTGTTGTTCCTGGTGCACGATGGGTGCCTATGATTAGAGGAGCCAATCCATATAACTGACACGCTAATGCATAGGATCACCTTACTACCAAATTCAGGACTAAATCCAGCCAAGGAATTTGGCGGAAAGACAGAAAAGCGTGACCTCACCGAGCAAATGAAGGAAACATTTAAGCTTGTCAAAAAGCCACGCGGGTATTCCATTTCTAGCATAACCGACCCTGCAGTGATGGTGGTCGCCCAGATCTTGGCTGGAAAAGTAATGAGAAAGTGTCGCACGGACGAGGTGTTGGCACCAGTGGTTTCACTAGCGGCCTAGTGCGCAGAGGGCGTACAATTCAACTGGGAGCGCTACCTGTGCAACAAGTTCCTCACGAACTACAGGAAGGCACAGCACCAGAGAAAGACATTCCACTACTCATGTCCCTTACTTTTGATTGTGCTGGTCACATGGCAGCTGCTGGAGGGTAACCAATTTCCTCCAATCATGCCAGATTTGCTAGAAGCAATGAAGTTTGCTTCGCTATGGGTCACAAAGGACATTGAGCGGGTCCAGGAGAGCAAGGTATTTTTGGTATTGATGGAAATGAGCATTAATATGGCCATCAATAGGAAGCCACAGTTGTCACCAACTATTTTTGAGCAGTTATCTGGGTACACAGAGTTTAAAGCAGACTTCCACCAGATTTCCATTCGAGTGGGAAAGGACCCAGAATAGAAGTGGTATGATTTACCATACCTCGCGATGGATGATTCCATTGTAGAGGTCCTCGATCATTGGCCAACATAATGGAACACAACATCATATTTGTTCGTCGGGACTAGTAAGTTTGTGGAAAAGCTGAAAAAAGAATCGTCTCATTTGAAAGTTCAGCAGTTGGTTGAAAAGCGAAAGGAGACTGAGGCAAAGGCATGCGCAGAAGCAGAGCGCGCTTCCAAGGAACAGGAGGAAGAGTGCGACTCTGATAGAAGTCATAAATCTCCCTTGCCACAGATAAAGGAAGATAATAAATCAAAACAGGGTGGTGGAAATCTAGAAAGCACTCCCTTCCAAATGAAGTGAAATAGGGAGCAAGAGAAGGAAGGGTCGCACAAAATGACCAAGGGCACTAAGTCATCTCTAGAACCAATCACCTTCACAAAGGGCGACTTGGATTACATTGGGGACAAGGTAAGGGATACAAAAATGGAACTACTACAGCAGTTTGAGTAGCAACAGAAGTAGGCATTAAGTTCCATTTAGACAGGTTTGTGCGAGCTGCAGATCCATACTAATTTTATAACCTCTCCACTTAAAGCATCAAACATGAAGTGATCTTTCAAGGAGATGTGAGCTTGCAACACATTGAGGCCCAACACTTCCACAACCTCCAGGATCGTGACAAGCAAACCAGGCCACTTATGGCAGGTCACATGAATCTGTAGCCCCCTCGTCAAGGAAAATTTTAAGGATGGAAATTTTTCTTGAAGGTTAGAAACATTGGCGAATCTCATTAATCCCTAATATGCAAACTATAAAATGTTTATTGATATATTTGTAAAATTATTCAAATGTATAATGATTTTATATATAGTCTCTATATAATGTTGGGATTTTAAAGGTAAAATAATTTTATATTCTAAAATTTGGGCGAATCACCTTTTATAAAAATTGGAAATTAGCGAATCTTTTTGTGGAAAAATCATGGAAAATTAGCCCACTGGGCGAACATTAGCCCCTAAAATTTTCCATGCCCCTCGTCCTCTCTTCGTTCACCACGGTCACCTGGTGCTCAACAATTTTATTTTCAAATCAAAGTTTCCAATTGCCAAAAATGAAACAAATAAATTCACAGTGGCCAATTCTCACCATGGGCAGCACGGGCACTGAATCGATATCGAAGTCTCCTCAGCTAGTTTTTTTCCCTTGTTGGACCTCTAGCTCTGCGACAAGATCTCTGTTCAATTCATTGACTCCCCACTTCAACTCTTCGATGTACTTTAGGGCATCCAGATTCTACAATTTTCCATATCTATGGCACAAGATTGAATCTAAGATTTCTCTGCATTACAATAAGTTTAATATTCCCGATTTTTAGGAAATTTATAACAGGATTAAAAAGATTAAAAAGAAAGTTTCCCATTTTTGTCAATTTTATAAATAAGCTTAAAAAGATTAGGTCATTTTGATCCAAGACACAAGATTAAATTCATAATCATATGATAAGAATCGATGAGGATCATGGCAATCTAGTTTAATTTGTCAAATTTAGAAAGAAAAAAAATCAACAAAAAAAATCTTTAATCATGAATTCAATATCTATAAATCAATCAATCAAGAAGATGGATTTATTTAATAAATCTAAAAAATGGTGAAAATTTTTGAACCTACTGTAAAATTGAAATCTTGTGACAATATTCAAGGTTGTGCTAATTCATACATACCACACATGAGTTTGTAAGGGAGCATAAGAGGGACAAATTTTCATCCAGCAGCCTCTTCCTAGTTCCTCTGTGTAGGCTACCTACTTCTTGCGAAACAAGGTCGTAGATCTGTTTCCTGGACCACCATGCTTGGGTTTCATGGCCCCTGAAACTTACAATCTCTTCCCCGCCATGAGAGGTGCAGGCCTATGTAGTTTACATGGGATCTTCTGTTGGTATGGAAAAAAATATCTCAGATATTCCAATTTGTAGATGTTGGTTTCTGTTATTGGAAGGTAATGGAGTAGCTTGCTGCTATTGGTGAAATTAAGTGTAATTGACAAATTGCATGTAATTGGGACTAATTTTATGCTGTTAGTGAGCTTAATGTAGTAGCAAGGTGGCAAGAAAATATCTAATAGATTCATAAACTCTCTCCTTCAATGGATTCTCAATAGTTCTCTCTCAGCAACAAGCCCAAGTAATAGCTTGTAAGTTCTCAAATTTGTCCCTCCCTTTTGTTTGGATCTCTATGAGGGTTGGAATTACAGGAATATGTTGACAACCATATTCACCCCAGTGCACTCTGAAAACCTCAATCATAAGAAGGGATTCCAAGCAATGCATTGTTACTTTATATAATGGGTTTCAATTAAAGTATTATGGGTTTCAGTTAAGTGGCGTTTTGTTAATGGACAAATAAAACAAGTTCATGAAACCAAGATCAGGGTCATGAAAACGAAGAGAGAAATGAAATAAGGCTTAAAATAAAATGTACCATTAACATAAAATATACCATCGACTTAATTTTCCATGGTCTTGATTTTCTTTGTTTTTATCTATCCCCATCACACTCTCTTGCTCTAGCATAGTAGACCATAACCTCTTGATTTTTCTTTATTTTAATATCTAAATCATTCCTTTAATCATTGGTGCAACTGCTCTAGTATTTTCCTGTGACACTACTGTTTGGGACAATACCTTACATTAAATATTTCCAAGTACATTAAATGTTCCACACCTAGCAACTCTTCTATCTCATGGCATTCTCCAAGATATAATTGTTGAAGCTCTATGAGCTACTCCAGACCTTGTATGCACTTGAACTTGGGATGTGCATAAACCTCCAACTACCAAAAATTTTCCAAAACGGGTAACTCTTCTATCTCAGAAAGATCATAAACATATAGGATTCTAAGCTTTGTGAGGTGTTACAACCCTTGTATGGTCTTATTTTTCCTACATTCATAGACGTTCAACATATGCAAAGATGTTAGATGTTCTAGAGATGGAAACTCTTCTATCTCATCACACTGATAAACATATACTCTTCTAAGCTTTTGGAGGTGTCCCAACGCTTGTATGCTCTTGAGTTTTCTACGCCGACCGACATGAAACTTCTCCAAAGTTTTCCATATTTCAAGGCTGGTGAACTCCTCTATTTTTTGACAGCCCACAATGGTGAGACCTTTAAGTTTTCCAGGACCACATAGCCTTCCTATTTTCCTCAATTCCTTACAGTAAGAAAACTTATGTTTTTGAAGGTTTCGGCAAAATCCTTCAGGAAAGGTTACCTCCCTTATTTCTACTCCATTCAGACATATTTCTCAGGGCCTCTCCAAACTGGTAGCAAAAGAAAAATCGATGTGTTGAATATTTCTTAGCTTTCCTAGGGAATCATGCAACAATCTTATTCTTGTGAAATGTCTTAAGAGAAATTATTTCAAAGATCACATATAAAAAAAATTCTCTAGCAAAGTTTCAAGTTGGACAGGTAGGTAATAATCCACAATTTTTTTTTCCAAGTACTTCAACTGCCCTATGGACTTTCGAAAGTGTGAAATGGGAGAGGAGAAGTTTAACTCTTGCATCTGAAGAAGTGGATGCAATGTCCACATTTCCAGTGTAAGAAATATTTCGAGATGATTCTCATCTACAAACTGAGATTGAAATAAAATAAGTATAAACACAGAAAATTGCTACCTGAGATTCCTGTTGCCACAAGGTTTTCAATATGCTCCCTCTCACTTCTAAAACTTTTAAATTTTGCAGCGGAACCCAAAAGGGCAAGGAAGAATAGGGGCATTCATACTAGCGGAGCCATATGAGACATGGTGACCGCACCATTTTCAATATAGCTTCTACATCAAAATATTCACTTGTAAGAATTTGCAAACCAGAAAACACACTGTATTGAATAGTGCCCGCTTACAGATTTCCAACAACTTCTGATTACACCTTTTGAACCATGACATTTCCGAACGGACACCATGAACCAAGGAAGGAGAGAGTTTCAAGTTCATCGTTGGAATTACGAATGAGCTTTTGACATTTGCGAGGAATATTTCAATGCATCTGGAAACCTGGCTACATTTTCCTCTGTTTGATGATGAAGATAATACAGATGGTAAGTCGTCATAGTTTCCTTCCTGCATGCATGATTTGAGTGCTCATTTTCGTTTTCTAGCTTGTCATGATAATAAGAAGGGACATTGCCAGAGTTCGTAAAAATTCACAAGAGTCGACCGACAACACGTCAGCAAAGCAAATATTTGGAGGTTGACAAATCTGCTACAATATCATGAGGAAGAACCTCACCATAAAAATCCTATCGGCTTAATAAAAAATATTAAACACAATGCACTAAAGCAATCTTTAGTAGATTGGAGTAGATTTAAGTATGACTTGACTTTTGTTGATTGTATGAGAATAAAGTAATATTTGATGGATAAAATAAAAATATATTAAGTTAATTATTAATTTATTTTATAATGTTTGATATGTGTTCATCAATAAAAAAAATATAACCAATACAATCACAATAGTAAATGTGGTTGATATACATTAATTGACTTCTTTTTATAATTCAGTTGATGTAAAAAAGGTAGAAAATGTCCCTAATCGACATATATCAACCACATTTACTAATGTGGTTGTGCGAGTTAACAATCAATGTACATGGGGTGGATTCGTTGACAATGGTTGAAGAGGATTGATCATAGAAAACAAGTTTGTCAAATTTCCAAAATATTTCAAAATATGCTATCCTCAGTGTGTGTTTTCTCTCGACCTAGCAATACACACCTAATAGGAATCCCACCAATTCTTATACTAACTAGCGACAACTTTCTAATTAATTTATGTTAGCTTGTATACAGGGCCAAATCCTCCCTCTCCAAGCTTATTATCATTAACATGAAAATTTTCCATATCAGTTAGTAATATTTTCATCTTAAACATCACTATTTTTTGATCCAAATGATTAGTGCATCTTCCTTGAATTTCCCATGACCTATAAAATGAAAATTCAAAGCTACATTAGAAAATATTTACGAAAATTTTAAATGAGGTTGAAATTTGTTCTCTTTATATGGATAGATCGCTTTAAAAAATGCATGTAAAAAGTTTTTTCTCAAAATCAATTAAACATTTAATCATAATGTTAATATATAGGTTTGTTTTATTGTAATTGTGATGATGCATCATATCATATTTTTGTATCCATATAGGATAGATCCATTTGATGACCCTGAAATTAACTCGATTGCGATGGGGATAGGGGTGGTTATTTGACAACTTAATGAGAGTTTGGTTAATCTATCAAAATATACGTGACACTTGAATATAATTTGATTGTAGATTTTGAAGTATTACTAAAATTTTACATACTTGAACATAATTTAATTGTAGATTTTGAAATATTACGTAAATTTGTTTGATATAAGGGAACTTAACTACTTGACCTCACTCATGTCCATCAATTTTCAAAACATTCCAAAATATAAAATTAACATAAATATGGTTTTCTAAATTCCCAAATCTAGAATCGACATAAAAATGATTGTTTACAACTGTCTATGTAACATTTCTATAGTATATATTGACTATGGGCACCCAAATACCAACTAAACCATGCGAAATCATATGCACTTAGGCATATTATGATTAGACCCCATGTTTAAACGGGTATTTTCTAATGAAGATGGAAAATCAATTTAAAGAATCGACATAGATATCACTCGGAAGCATTTCCCATAAACATGTTTAGTTATAGGATATTATACCATCTCATATCATCATATGCAGTACCTTCATAATACCTTCCAAGTATGGAAGACTTCAATCTTTTCTAATATCTAAAGAGGCATACGAAGAAAATGACCAAGAAGCCACCCAGGACACCTAAATTTATGGGTATTTTGATAAATGGATATAGAAGGAAGCCATACAATGACATAATTTGATGTGATTTGCTTCTCAGTAAATTACATTGGTTCAATTGCTTGAAGCTACATAAATAAACAGGCTTACAATTCTTAAGAATAAATATGCTAATCTTAGATCACACATGCACTGTATGTAAACTACCTAAAATTGCATGCTAACTTAGTGTAACTAGAATTAATTATCTCCAACACTTCCCCTTAATTGAAACCACTAATGCCTACTAGTCTAAGTCTAAGCTAGACTTACAACACCTAAATTTTCTCTATGAAACTCAAATACCTCTCTTGTCAATAGCTTTGTGAATATGTCAATCAATTTCCCTTTTGATTTACAATATTCCAAGTGGATTTCTCCATTGTTTACAAGTTATCTAATGAAGTGATATTTTGTATTAATATGCTTTCTTTTCTAGTGAAAAACATGGTTCCTTGACAAAGTTACTGCAAAGTTATTGTCATAATACACCGTAGTTGGTCCCTCTTTTTTATGTTGTAGATAATCTAATACTTTGTGTAACCAAATTGCATGACTAACTATTGTTGTTGTTGCTAATATTCTACTTCAACTAATGAGATAGTCACAATGTGTTTCTTCTTGGATGCCCATGAAATCACTCTTGAACCAATATGAATAATATATCCCAAAGTACTCTTCCTATTATCCATGCTACCTACAAAGTCATTGTCATTATACCCAACTAAAATATCACTATTAATGTTGGAGTATAATATGGCATATCATATTATTGTAACAATATATATCAAAATTATTTTTGCTCCTTCCCAATTTGAGTCTTTTGGAGGCTCCATGAACTTGGAAATCAAACTAATAACATACATAATGTCCAATCTAGTAGCGACAATATACTTAAGACTACCAACCAATCTCTTGAATAGAGTTGGATCTACATTCGATCCTATAACTGCTTTGATGAGCTTTGTCCCTATTGCAATTGGAGTTAGTGTTGGTTTTCAATTCAACATCGTAAACCTCTTCAGCACATCCATGGCATACCTTGCTTGAAGCACAAAAAATACCTTAATTTGATTAAGTAACTTCAATACCAAGAAAAAATTCTGTCAAACCCAAATCAATCATTTCAAACTCTTTCTTCGTAGTTGATTTATATGTGTCCATTCATATATTCCATTTAAATATCATATCCTCATCATATATACACTGTTGCTTCTATTGAACCCACTACTGATAAGATATGAATTAGTCCTGCTATACTAAGCTTTAAGAACCTGCTTAAGTCTATAGATATCTCTCTTCACCCTATAGGCCTTATTTTCATGATCTTTTATCTCATATTCTGTTAGTTGATGCACACATGCTTCTTCCAAAATTCCATTTTAGAATGTTGACTTTACCTCCATCTGGTAAATTTTCCATCTGTTATGTGTTGCAATAGTCTAAGGCTGCCAAAATGTAGATGACCAAACTTGAAGTTCCATAACCAAAAATCATCCAAGCATGTTGTTTTTTAAGCAAATGAATAATCATGTTTATCATACTTCATGGCAAGAGGATAAATCTTATTCTTTGTCATCTTTACTTTGGAAATCAACGTCTTACTAGGAGGTTTATCACATAAGAAGTAATCATCTTCTTTAAAGACTACATTATACCCTTTTGAGTAACTTAACCAACACTAAGAAGATTATGTTTCAAGCCTAGAGCATAATACACATTTGGTATGTGATTTTTTTGACTATTTTTTGTGAGGATGTTAACCATTCATTTTCCCATAACTTTTAGAATATTATGTGACCCCAACTTGATATCAGTCCTAAACAAATCATTTGTATCTGGAATTATGCTTATGTTTCCTATTATATGATTGCTACATCCACTATTTATAAGCCAAATTCCATTAGATAACCCTTGAGTAGCATTTCACATTAGGAATAACGATTCTTCACACTTCTCAGATGAATAGTTTGCACCTTTTCTGTTAAGATCGACTTTCTTCTTTCTATATTCATGTGCATAATGACCCATCTTATTATAACAATAATAATTAATTTTTTATGTGTCATACTTTTGATTTGATTGTGAACTTATATTGTTGCTATCCTTGAACTATCCGGATTTTGATTTGATCTCCTTTCTGGCTCTAAATCATCTCTCTGATGTTTTCTTTTATTATTCCTACCTCTGCCTCTTGACCTTGATCCTCTTCTTCCTCATTAGGTAAAACTTGTTATTTGGATGCGTTTCCCAAATATTTATCATGCCTATTTATTCAAGATTCATGGGATAAAAAGGATCCCAATAACTCATCTAGTGATAGTTGTGACAAGTCTTTAGATTCTTCAATGACTGCATCGATCGCATCAAAATTCATTTGTTTCAATTAATCTAAAATCATAGCCTTTGTACCATTCTACAACTCTTGTATTATTCGATAAGCCCTCGAAATCGAGAAAAACCCTAATAACTTTAATAGGGTGGGTGGTTACAGGCTCAACCAATCCTAGAAACCCATCATCCACCATCTCACCCATTGATTCTTAACTCGTTCCTGATCTCTGTCTCCCCCTTCCTTTTGTTTCTTTTTAACTTCATGTCCGCCCCTCTTTTTTATGCTTCTTGTTATCTAGAAATTTTTTTGGTCACCTTATAGAACTTTTATCTATATATAATATCAATAGCAACGCATATTCTTCATTATCTTATTTTTATTAATACTTACCTCCTTTTATTATTTTTATTTTTCACTTTAATGCTTAGCCTTTTATTTGATATTAATCCTTAACTCCTTTATTATATTTTATTTTTTGCCTTAACTCTTAGGCTCTTTATTTCACATATATTCTTCATTATTCAATATTAAACCTTAACTCTTTTTATTTTATTTTTCACTTTAATTCTTAGCCTCTTATTTGACATTATGCCTTAACTCCTTTTAATTTTATTTTTCACTTTAATTCTTATCCTCTTTATTTTTTTAGCCATAATAAAAAATTATTCTAATTTTATTAAATCTCCTTCAACTTAATAATCCCACACTCACTTAATATTATCCAATTCCATCAATTCATGATCTAATAACAATTATAGATAGACTTATTTGTCATTAATCTATCTAGATTTATTATTGTTTTTCATATAAATAAAACAACCGTAAAAGATTACACTACGCTAATACAAGTGTTCAGAGTGTTCACATTATGACCAATGCTCGGCTTAAAGAAAGGATGAGTAAGCTAAACTAAACTCTTAATTTTCCATTTTGATATGGATCTTTTATTTGTTTTTGGAAAAAAAAATCTAAGAATCTCTTCTTAAAAAAATTCCAACCACGTTAAAAACAAACCTTACACAACCTTAAAGAAATAAACTGTCACTTAAAAAGTGCATAAACTTTCTAAAAAAAGAGTTACTACCGAAGGAAATATCACTGATATTATGCTGAACCTTTGCGGCACACGATGGTGGCTTAGGATGACGGCTCAGACGCACGTAAACTTCTTGATATGGAGGTTCACGACGACTCCGCAAATTGGCCTATGGACGATGGCTACCTATTAATTGGCAATTGGCTCTAACATCGATGATTGTGGCAGGGTTGTCACAACATCTTGGTTTGTTATAAAGGTTAAGAATTTATTGAAGTAGTAGTCTATAACTCGATTTTTTGAAAGTTTTTCTGGGGGATTTTTCCGGTCAAAATCTGGCAGCAATTCATTGGAATCCCAAGTTTGATAGCTAGTTTGTGCACAATCAATGGCTTCCAGGGATTTTTCAGGGTGCTGAATCCAAATATGCAGTTAAAAAACCGTTTTAACTGCTAAAAATCAAGATTTAACCTCATTTCTTTCGCCGGATTCCGTCACCCGAATCTCCAAAAAATCACATTATAGACAAGTACTTTATTGAAATGTGGTGTGTAAATTTTTTTTATTTTTAAGTTATAATTAAAATAAGGAGAGAAATTAGTCTAATATTATATTAAATAAATATAAATAAAATATAAATATTAAAAAATTTAATTATAGTACAAGTTAAAATTATTTTACTTTATGGTAGAGTTTCTATTTCAAAAAAATTTAAGTTAATATAATCATATAATTCATATGTTATAAATATCTAATATAAAAAATTTTAAAGTTTAGTTATTAAAATAAAACATTATTACACACAGAGTTAAGTGTGTGCATATTTTTTTTTTTTTTTTTAATATTTTTAAGTTATAATTAAAATAGTGAAGAAAAAAGACAAATCTTATTATACCAGGCCATGTATTACACCTTTTTGGACTATTTACTTAGTTGTCTTGACAAAAAAATTATGCAGCTATTCATAGTTTAACATGAGAATTCAATTTTCTTATTTATTATATATTTAAATTCATTTTTTTTGTAAGATATTGGTTGAGATCATGAACTTTTTTAGTACTTTCCATTTGTATGAGTTATTAATTTTTTGTTTTAATATTTTTATTTTTATTTTTTTTTACTTTTTGATCTTTATATTTTTTCATTTTCTATTATTTATATTTCTTAATTATTTAATTTTTCTTCTCCATATTTTCAATTTAAGATGACCCATTATTAATTAGAAACATATTTGTATAAATTTAATTATGGAAAAAGATATATATTAGTAAAACAAACATATATATTAAAGTGTATATACGTTAATATAAACAATATTAATGAATCATATTTCTTAATTTAAGTGGCAGGTACTAGCTATTATGTAGCCCTTGTTTATTGTAATGTTGACTTAAACTTTATTTTTTATATTGCATCATGATTTAAAATTGAATTCTGAAAAGATATAATATAGGTAAGGCTTATTGAAGAAAATGATTAAACTAAGTCCATTCAATAATAAAAATTCACGGTTGATGTTATTGTTTTTTTAAATCTACCAGTTTCCATGGTTAATTAAGGCCCAAAACATAATGACAACTATTTTTTTGGAAAATAAAATATTAACTATGGAAATATCCATAAATTTGGAAAATTAAAAAAAATCGATAATTTTTTTTTAAACAATTTTTAATTCTGAAAATTTGATTTTAAACCATTTAAAATTAGTCATCCACCAATCAAAAATTAGAAATTCAAAAAATAATTTTCAATTTCTAAATATAAGTTTAATATTTAATTTTACCAAAACTTTAATAAACTTTTGAAATAATTTCTAAAAATTTAAAAATTAATTAATACTCAAAAAATTTTGACCCAAATAGATTACATTATACATTACCTTCCACAAATATAAAAATAAATATGCTAATCTTAACTCACACATAACAAACACTTTCCAAATTAAACAGTCTATAACTGCATGCTAACTCACTCAAACTTGGAGTAATTATCTCCAACGTATTTTACATGTGAGTTGTGGATATCTAGACTGTTATATTTATTGGACAGTTTGATAAGCTTCGATGGTGTATTGGTTAGTGCTTCAACTAACTTGTGGAAGGCCAGTTAAATTAAAAAAACTATTTATTTCATAGAGAACTATGAAAGTTGACATTACACCTTTGGTTTCTTGGATAATTTGACAAACTATTAGAGAATAAACACAATCGATTCATAGTCAAACCATGAATTAATCCACTAATTCACCAAAAATTAAACAAGAATTTATAATGTTAACATTATAAATGAAATTAATTTATTTCTTCATGTATTTTAATTTATTTTATTTATATTGTGATTCATTCACAAGGGTTGAGGCTTATTCTTCCATGATGGTTTACACTGCCTATTAGGTTGAAGGAAGCGTTTGTCAATTAAAAAAATGATAGTTTTC
>APFE031056120.1:206156-217127 GCA_000404065.3 Pinus taeda | reverse complement strand
TCCAAGATATATGCACTGTAGTAGAACGGGGGAATTTTCCTCTCAGTGACTCTAGTTTTGTTCCTAAAGTCACTAACAGCTAATGCTAGCTTATACGAAAGGATAGTAGCCCAATCCATAATCGTGTTGTTCACTGCCGCCTCCATGAAAGGAACCATTTCAATGGTAAAAATGGCAGAGTCGTGCAAACCCCACAATCTACACATCATTATATCGGCGTAGCAATAAGGAGAACACAAAGAGCCGACTGAGTACTTACCGGAGGATTCATGCTTGTGCTTATTTGGATTCTGCCTCCAGTCCTTGATAAGTTCGGACTCAATCTCGTTCTCGCTTGCAAATTTCTCCAAAAAGGTGCTATTATATATCTTCTCTGGCTTAGGCAAATGATACATTTGCCTCAGATCTTCTGGCTTAAATGACCCAAAAATCCTCCCATCCTTTGCGATGAAAGTTCGGTCTGTGATGGGGATTTCTTCAATTGCCCATTTCACGACATCGGTGTATGGGAGCATTTGCTCCCTTGCCGCTATCCTATGGAGGAAGGAATCGGCCAAATCCTTAACAGTGCACTCTGATTTCTTCAATGAATCTGCGGTAGCTTCTTCTACCGTCTACGTTGGTTTCTCGGCCTCTATCAAGTCATAAGTTCCTTGCCAACTTGTTCTGGCAAGGCCTGCACATGTTGTGTCGGATATCAGGCCCTTTTTGTTGTTTACTACTGCTTGCCCTGCAGCTGGTGGATTGGAAACACCTGCAACTTTCTTCGACTTTTTACCCATCATGCCCGAATTGCTTTGAAAAACTGTATTCTGCATAGAGAGGCGATTTTTGGCATAACACAGAGATAGCAATAAAACTCACAGTTGATAGCAAAATGAAAAGAGGAACGTTGATATACTTTGCTTTTGTAAAACGGCGCGGAGATGATCTATAGGCAGATCTTAGGACATGGATTCATTAAGTGACCGTATAGAGCCTGCCACCTTATAAATGCCCATTATACCAATATTTGGTCGAAAGATCTCTTAAAGCATGCAATGGACATATTGGCGGCCGAGCGGGAATGATTATGGCTTAAATATCATTAAATCGGGCTTTCCAATCACTTTAACGGCTTTCTATTGAAAACTGTGCCTTATCGCATCGCATCGGGGGGGGATGCATGACTGGTTTTGACAATGCTTGAGTATCGCCGATCGCCGATTGCGATATCTCATCGACGAAAGGCATATGCGCAATGGAAATGAAACGAGGGGACCCGCCGATTGCCGATTACGATATCGCATCGGCGAAAGGCATATGCGCAATGGTTTTAAAACAAAGGTATGAGCTGATTGCCGATCGTCGATAGCTTTATCGCATCGGGGCCTTGATATGGGGTGCTTAAGTGGTGGACAAGGGGATTGCCGATTGCCGATCGCCGAACACTATATCGCATTGGCGGGAAGTCTTTTGGCCATTTGTTGCATCCTTTATGTTATTGCGATATGCGATCTTGTGATCGCTTTATCGCAATAACCGAATATTCGCTTTATTTCCATTATAAATAGATATTGCTTTTAAAGGGTCATTCATAAAGCGCTTCTTTGATTATCGGACTTTTATAAAGTAAAAGTTTTGATATCAATTTTATTTTTAAAGGTACCTATTTCATATTTTAATGTTTTTTATGAATAAAAATAATATGAAATGGGGGGTTGTTTGCAAAGCGCAACTACTGCCCAGGTTGGAAAGTTGCGTGAGGAGAGAATTGCATGGAACAAGGGAATTCCACATAGTCCACAATAGCGCGTAGAAAGTTGCACTACCAAGGGAGCAACCGCGCAGAGCAGCCGCAAAATGACCGTTAAAATCACTATTCATGATTTGACGATGAAAAAACGTTCAAATAGAGTGGGGGGGGCATTGAAGTCAGAATTTGTGGGCAAGATCTTTGAAAATTTGTTGTCAATCTAGCATTAATGAACTGATTTTCGGGGGAATGATTAGATTTGAATTCAAAATGGCCTATAAATTACATATGGCTCCTGAGCAGAAAACACTTTGCATATTGAGAAATTGTGGGTTATGATGTGTGTTGTGCATGAACCGCTCATTTTTCAAAGATCTACTTGATTGCCCAGTGTTCAATCAATTTCTAGAAACTATCCGTAAAATCATCCGTGACATTATTCTAAGAGTAGTAGCCATGGACGTTGAAGCAATGACAGCCAAGGGAGTTATTCTGGAGGTCGTTATTGCAGCGGAAGGAGCTACCTTGGAGGTTGCGCCTGCAGAGATATTGGTTGAAGTACCGAAGTCTCCACTGTCACCTAGACCAAGGCCTACCCCAACTAAGGAGGGTGCTAAGAAAAATAAGGGAAGGAAGGCCATGACACCCTAGCCGGTGCACACATCTCCCAGAAAACATCCACAGAAGGATAAGCACATCGCACAGGAAAAGGGCAAGATGATTAACCTGGAGCTGGAAGAAGAAGAGATTGAGGATATCCCAATGGATGATGAGGATGTTGGGGTGGAAACGGAGGATGTTGAAATTGAGGGGTCTAACCCCATCACTAAGTTGCCTCACTATGTTCCTCCACACAGGGGCAAGACCAAGGTGCCTAAAGACATTGATGAAAGTAAGGTCACCCTACACACACCCGTCTTACCGGACCAAATTGTGTTTAAAGGACTACGCTTGGGGCGTGTCCCCCTTTCGAAATTAGAAGACTGGGATTTAACAAACATAGAGTGATTCCCTCATCTAGAAATGGACCAACTCATGCACCGCATGTTCCAAAAAACCACTGGAGTAACCGCATTGGAGCCGCAGAAGTGGCTGAGAGGTGTGGATAAGGCAGGACTACTCAACCTACTATGGGTGCCGCATTACAACTGTGCACCCATCACAATGGTGGTAATCAAGCAACTGTTGTGCTTGGTACACGATGGGTTTCTGTGGCTGGAGGAGCCGATACCCCTCACTGATATGTTGATCCATCAGATCACGCAGTTGTTGTACATAGGGGAAAATCCGACAATGGTGTTTGGCTAGAAGGCTGGCGAGCATGCCCTCGCAAAGGCCATGAAGGAAAAGTTTAAGTTGGTAAAGAAGCGGCACGATTATGCCATTTCAAGCATCTGTGACCCTGCAGTCAAAGTGGCGACGTAACTCTTAGTAAGGAAGGTCATGGGGAAGTGTCGAAGATGAAGTACCGACACCAGTCGTAGCTTTAGCGGCCCAATGTGTGGATGGAGTTCAATTTAATTGGGTGTGCTACCTCTGTGGTGAGAGGTGCAGGATCTCAATAAGCCATTTCACTATGCATGGTTCTTGTTGTCCATAGTGCTAGTAGCATGGGAGCTACTCGAAGACATTTAGTTTCCTCTGATTGCGTAGGACCTACCAAAGGCAATGAAGTAGGCTTCGTTGTGGGCAACTAGGGATCCTGAGAGGATAAAGGATAGCAAGGTCTTTTGCATCTTGATGGAGATGAATGTGCATATGGCCATCAACTGCAAGTTGCGGTTGTCACCTACCAATTTTGACAGATTACAAGAGTACATAGAATTCAAGGCTGACTTCAACCATGTCTCAATACAGGCACGAATGGACCCTAAGAAGAAGTGGCACAACTTGCCCTATTTGGCAACAAATGATGTGATCGATGTGGTCCTTGACCACTGGTTGGCAGAATGGTGCACTGCCTCAAACTTGGTTGCGGGATTGAGCAAGTCCACCACACAACGCAAGAAGGAAGAGGGCAAGCTGAAGATGGAACAACTAGATGCGAAAAGGAAAAAGGAGCCTAATGACAAGGCTAAGGCAGAGCGCGCTGTCATGCAGCAGTCAGGTGGGCAGGCAGGAGAAGTGGAGTGTGGCTCTGATGGTGGTCAGAAGTCACCTTCACCAGAAATAAAGGAATAAGAGGATGAATAGACGGAGCAGGGAAGAGCAGACATGGATACAACTCTATTTCATATCAAGTGCACTAGAGGACTAGAAAAGGTAGGGCTACAGAAGAAGTCCAAGGCTAGAAAGACATCTGGATCCGATCACCCTGATAGAGGTGGATCTGAATGATATAGGGGACACAGTGCCGGATTGAACTGCTGCAATAGTTCGAGTAGCAGCAGCAGTAGATTTTGGGGGCTATTCGAATAGGTCTACGTGATAAACATATCCATGCATCCCAGATTCAGACTAGCACGGCTTCGACCAGTTTTTCCCTTGGTACCTCAGAAGCCGCGGGGACGCTGCGCGCAAGGGACCTTCAAGACATAGTGTTGCCAGATGGAGCATTGATGATGACGATTGAAGCTAACAGGCCCGTTGTCAGCACCCTCAAGGGAGTGGGACTTAACTTGGCCGCACTTCCTAGCGAGGTGCTTCACCTTCTAAAGGATGTTGTGATTGCGAAACTTTGGGCCTGCGAACAACGCGCTTTACAGGTGATCAATGAGTAAAATGTTAACAACGATTAGATGGTTGTGCAAAGAGACTTCGTTGTTCATCTTGTGTTAGACCTAATAGACAAGAATCAACACATAATCAAGGTTGTGGATGAGGCATGCAGAATAGTTCTGAAGCTTGTCATTCCCAAGGTTGAGCCAGTAGATGTACGGGTTTGGAAACTCGTTGTGGGAGTGCGTGATGCCCACACATGGTTAGCAAAGGTTCAACTGGAGTTGAACCTCAAAATTGCATAATTGCAGTTGAAGGCCCAGCCTTCAACTCTTCTGGAAGTCACGAAGCAGCACGTGACTACCGCGACGGATGCATTAGCAGCAGTAGCAAGTGTAGTGACAGACTGTACGACACTTTTTGAGCAGTCGCTTGAGGTACTCACCAACCTACAAGAAGACCCCAATGTGCAAAGGATAGAAACAGAAGCACAGAAACTATAGTAGCACTACGATGAGGTTAAAGCGATAGCACGCACTATCGACATCACCCAGAGACTCACGAAGTTGTAGGAGGCCAAGGAATTGAAAGAACAGGTAGATGCAGCTCAGCACAAGGAAGTCGTGCTGAAGGCTCGCTTGAAGCCTTAGTTGGACGAGGCCTACATGATCACAACCATCATTGAAGGCAAGCTAGCTAGTCTGCAAGAGACTAAGTAGAAGCTACAAGTTGATAGCATCGGGCCAACAACAGAGCAGTTGGTTGCATAGATGAAGCAGGCAGCAACACAGTGCACCGTCGAGGTAGCAGTTTTCCAAGTCAAGGTAGGAGGTCTTCACAATAAGATCTCCACGCCAGCTGAGTGACTCAAGGGAAAGTCACCATGTTTGTGTTGGGGGCCTGTTGGGAACAGGTCCTCTGTGGGTCAATTTTGGGGTTAAGAACCCAAGTTTTGGGGTAGAAGGCCCAAAATTTTGTATAAATAATGTAAAGTCTCCGCATTATGTGGTCACAAAGCATGAAGATATCTAAATTCAATAGAAATTCTCATTGTATATCAATAGATTATGCAATATACTAAAACACAATACAAGATCTACTTCTACAACACTTTGCGGAAGCTTAATCAAATTGAGCAAGATTAAGAGAACACATATAATTGAGAATGAGAAATCAATCACACATAACACAGAAAAAATATCCTGGGGAAAACCTCAACCTAAAACCCCAACTATGTATTATCATATAAGTGGAAATCTAGTTCAAGTTACAAAAGAATCAGCTCTCAAGCTATCCTGCTCTCTTTGCAATCAAACAATTCTGCTCACAGACTGAATAGACACTGTATACATCTTCCTCAAGCCCTCCAAGCCTCCTATTTCCTTGCGCACTTTTTCTTGGGGTCTAGTGAAGCCACATGTGTTAATTGGCCTCATCACACTCACTAAACCTGAAGAAGTAACTGCACAATACTCAAGGAAAGAATTCCTTCTACATGCAAGAAATATTCACAATGGAATATTCTAGCAACTGATAGTACATTGCCCCGCCATCTCATCTCAACTAGGTCTCTGTCTGAACTAACATGCATGAGTTATTTATGAGAGAATACTCAGTTATCTAAAGTGTAGTAGTTACATGCATGCAAGCAATAACTAACTAAACTTGCATTAATTCAACAAATTGTTTGAATTAATCTAACTGGACTTAACTCAGTTAACTAGTCAACTAATTACAACTCAATATTACAACTCATCTTTATCTCTTTAACTAATCAATAAATTCCTTAATTAATGGATAAATTATTGCATGTCCCCACATAGACTTCATGTTTGATTTTTCTTGACTAATTTACTCAAGATGAATTAATTAATTATTTTACAAACAGCTGCTAAGATCAAATTCGAATTTTACTTCACTATTTTAGTATAGGGACTGACTAAAATAGGGAGATATCCAGAAATGCTATTTTAAGCACTTCCATTTTTCCATTCATTGTTGCGAAGATCAACACTGGTAAATTGCTATTTATAGCAATGCTATTTTTAGCAATTCTATTTTTAGTATTTCTTGTTGCTATTTTCAACACTCCCTCTCAACAAGAAAGGGATTATCAGTAACCCCAATCCTGTCTCTATGGAGCTCAAACTTTCATTTTGATAATGCCTTTGTCAAAATATCTGCATCTTGTTCCTCGGTCAAAACATAGAGTAACAACATGACCCTCTTGACCACATAGTCTCGAAGATGGTGATATCGGATATCTATGTGCTTGGACCTGTCATGAAAAACTGGATTCTCAGAGAGTTTGATAAACTCTAGTTATCGCAGTAGATCACTGTAGGATCCATCATCTGACCAAACAATCCCACTAGAATCTTCCGCATCTAAATGGCCTCACATGCAGCTTGACTAGTAGCCATGTATTCAGCCTCTGCTGAGCTAAGTGCAACTGATCTCTGTTTCCTGCAGTACCAGGAAACTACATCTGAACCAAGGTTGAAGATTCCTCCATAAGTTCTCTTCTAGTTTGATGGAATCCTTGCCCAATTCGCATTTGTGAAGCCCTGAAGCTTCACTCCCTCTATCCGTTTGT
Source organism: Pinus taeda (assembly GCA_000404065.3). Lineage (NCBI taxonomy): Eukaryota > Viridiplantae > Streptophyta > Pinopsida > Pinales > Pinaceae > Pinus > Pinus taeda. Next base: position 210,138 of record APFE031056120.1, on the reverse strand, counting down.
ACCACAATCCGAACTGACATGTGCCTCTGAGGTATCTCAGCAAATGCTTCGCTGCCTTCCAAAATAGCTTGGTAGGCTGAACCATAGCTTGACTCAGCTGGTTCACCACAAAACATAAGTCAGGTTGTGCGTTCACCAGATACATAAGTGAACCCACCAGCTACCGATAAATAGTAACAACTACTACCTCACCTGAAGTAACATACTCCTTCCTCCAGTTCCTAGCTAGAGGAGTCTACATGGGCTTGCACTTATCCATATGAAAGCACTTGAGTATCTCATTGGCATACTTGCCTTAAGACACAAATACTTCCCCATCTTTCTACCACACCTCCATGCCTAGAAAGTAGTGCATAAGGCCCATGTCATTCATCTTGAACTCTCTTGCAAGGTCCTCCTTGCAAGACTGTATCAGCTGATCATCACCTGTCAAAATCAGATCATCAACATAAAGAACAATGATCAATGGTTTACCTTCTACCATGATGTGGTAAAGGTTCGCATCTGCTTCACTCTTGGTGAAGCCAAAACTGGTGAAATAGTTTTTGATCCTGGTGTACCAAGCACTGGGTGCTTGCTTCAACCTATACAAAGCCCTCTTGATTCGGCACACATGCGACTCACAATCGAAGGTCTCGAAACCCTCTAGCTGCTCAATGTACACCTCCTCCTCAATCTTCCCATTGAGGAATGATGTCTTCACATCCATCTGGTGGATCTTCCACCCCATCTGAGCTTATAGTGCCAAAATTGATCTAATAGATGAGTACCTTGCTACAGGAGCAAAAGTCTCATCGTAGTTGATCCCCTCGACCTGTGAGAAACCCCGGCAACAAACCTTGCCTTATGTTTCTCAACACTACCATCAACTACCTGCTTTACCTTGTAAAGCCATCTGGGACTCATCACTGACTTTCCGTAAGGCCTTGCAACAAAATCCCACACACTATTCTGAATGATAAAGTCGTACTCCTCTACCATTGCATCAACCCAGACTGGTTATTGCACTGCCTCCTCGAATGAAGAAGGTTCGGTATCTACACGCTCCCCAACCAACGCCATGTACCAGTGTACCGCTCAGGCAACCTCCTCTGTTTATGCTGAGAAGATGGCTATCCCACATTCTCTCGCGCATCCAGCATCAACATGTCAGCTTCCCTTAAGTGTTTTTGCCCATCTCTGGAAGTATCAGCATGAGTGGATGTCTCCACTCTCGAATCCTCTGCATGCGGCTACTCGGCATCAATCTAAGGCTCCTCCTCTTTAGGAACTTAAAGTTCCTCATTTGCATGCAACTCAAGCTCCCTCTCAAGTGATAAGCGCGTGGCTTTCTACTCATCAAACTTTAGATCCCTATGTACCACAGTCCTCTGAGTGGAAGGCAGGTACACCTGATAGTTGTGGGGTGTATCTGTGTACCCCACAAGTATTCCCAACTCAACTGTTGGGTCTAGCCTCTTCGTCGCATCTTTGGTCACATGATAGTAAACTGATGATCCAAAGGTTCGAAAGTGACTTACATTAGGTCGCTTCCCAGAATAGGCCTCCATAGGTGTCTTCATTCCCAGTATACAGTGCGGGCTTCTGTTCAGCAAGTATACTGTTGTATTGCATGCCTCAGCCCACAAATGCAGTGGTAGGCTTTGGTCATGCAACATCGCTCGAGCTACTCCCACAATCGATCTATTCTTCCTTTCGGCTGTTAGAGAATTATATTATAGAGTAATGGAACACATAAAATATTGCAGAAATATAAACACAGAAAACACATAAAACAAGAGAGACACAGATATACGTAGTTCACCCAGTTTGAGATGTCCACGAAGAAATAGCCAGTCCTTCTTTTTATATTATCCAGTAAACTGAAGCAATACAACCTATAGCAGATCCGCTGTAATTCCCTCTCCGCTCTCAATCTCCTATCTCTTCCTCACTCAGAATACAGATATATAGACGTAATACAATTCCCTCATATATATAGTGAGGGGTTGCCTTCTCGGGAAAAAAACCCTAAATTAAATATAACTTCTACCATTAGATCTTCGCTTAATGAACGGCCCAGATTGACTATGAAATTACAACATTTTACAAGGAAATTTTACATCTATTCTTAGCTTCGGGGGTGCTACCCCCAATCCCCCCGCCAGGGGGGGCTCCCAAAGATCACAGTCGCCCCCCCCTGGACCCCCCTGCAGCGAATATTTTATGGGCAATGTTGCTGCCCCATTACGGACTAGGGTCCAATGCGGCGATACCTTTGAATATAGAAGATAATCAGGCTCCACACCCAACAATCTCCCACTTGGAGACTAACTATAACAACTCCACCGCTGCTTCATTTGCTAAACAATGACTCCACTTTGGACCTGGTTGTTTCTCATCTTCTTCGTCAGACTTGAAGACCAATTGAAATTGAGTAGATTCTCAGTTTCTCCCTAGTTACAACTTTTGTTAACATATATGCAAGATTCTGGCTAGTGTGTATCCTTTCCAGCTTCAACTGTCCATCTTCCAATGCTGACCATATGAAATGGTACTTAAGCTATATATGTTTAGTCTTGGAATGAAATGCAGAGTTCTTTGAAATATGTATGGTACTCTGGCTGTCACTGTATAATTTGCCCAACTCCTGCTTCTTACCCAATTCATCCAAAAATATTTGTAACTAAATCATTTCTTTATTAGCCTCTGTAGCAGCAACATACTCTACTTTTCTTGTTGAGAGTGCAACAACACTTTGCAGTTTTGAGACCCAACTGACAGTTGTTCCACCTATAGTAAACACATACCGTGTTGTGCTTCTCCTGTTATCTCTATCACCCACCATATCTGCATCAACATATCCCTGTAGAGCAATGTTTGAACCACCAAAGCATAATGCTTGATTTGTGGTACCTCTCAAATACCTGAGAATCCACCTCACCACCATCCAACATTCTTTTCCTGGATTATTCATGTACCTTCTTACAACTCCCACTGCATGTGTAATATCAGGCCTTGTGTAGACCATTGCATACATTAAGCTTCCAACTGCCAATGCATATGGAACTTTAGACATATGAGCCATTTCTTCTTGAGTCTTGGGACACTTCTACTTACTTAATTTGAAATGGCTAGCCAAAGGTATACTTATTGGTTTTACATTCTTCATATTAAACCTTTTCAACACGTTTTCTATGTACTCACTTTGAGACAATGTTAATTTGCAATTCTTCCTGTCTCTAGTTATTCTCATACCAATGATTTGTTTTGCAGCACCCAAATCCTTCATTGAAAATGAGTTTGCCAATTTTCTTTTGAGCACATTTATTTCCTGCGTGTTAGAACCTACAACAAGCATGTCATCTACATACAATAACAATATAATATAGTTTCCATCATTTTACCTTTTGAGATAAACACAATGATTAGAGTGACATCTAGTATAACCTTGTTCAGACATAAACCTATCAAAGTTTAGATACCACTGCCTTGCAGCCTGTTTTAAGCATAGAAGCTCTTCTTCAACCTACACACTAGTTTCTCCTTCCCTTTTACCTCATATCCTTGTGGCTACTGCATATATATCTCTTCCTCCAAATCCCCACGAAGAAAGGTTGTCTTTACATCTAACTGCTCAAGATGAAAATCTTCAGCTACTACTAGATTTAAAATAGTTCTGATTGAAGTCATTTTAACAATAGGAGAAAATATCTCATCAAATTCTATACCATTTTTCTGTGCAAACCCTTTCACCACAAGTCTAGCTTTATACCTTTTTCTACCTCCATCTTCTTCCTTCAACTTGCAAACCCATTTATTCGGCAATGTTGTCTTACCTTTACGCAACCTAACTAAGTCCCAAGTCTAGTTATGTGCTAAGGATTCCATCTCTTCTTTCATGGCTTGCTCCCACTTCTTCCTGGTTTCTGCTTGCAGTGCTTCTTCATAACATTCTGGTTCACCAGAATCAGTCAACAATACATAATATAATGAAGGAGAG